>MU226249.1:4888373-4901507 GCA_018584345.1 Thuja plicata
GAAAATACCTTCATCACTTCTAGCATCAAACTTACCAACACCATCATCTCTCTTGATGTAGCATTTTCTGCCAAAAATTCTGAAATACTTTACTGTAGATACATTACCAAACCAAAGTTCATAGGGTGTCTTATCTACACCTGGCCTCAATTTAGTTTTTTTGATAGTATAGACTATTGTATTTACTACATCTCTCCAATATGTGTGCACAACTTTTCCTTCAATCATCATAGTGCACACTATATCAAGTATAATCATGTTCCTCCTTTCTGCAATCCCATTCTGTTGAGGGCTTCTAGGAGCACTCATTTATCTTTTTATTCCATGTTATTCATAGTACTCATAAAACTGATCAAAGGTGAACCCTCTTCCTCTATCTGATCTCAGATATTTTAGTTTTAATCCAGATTCATTCTCAACCTTAGCTTTGAACATTTTTAACTTCTCAAAGGCTTCAGAATTCTCTTTTAAGAACGCAACCCACATCATCCTTGAAAAATCATCAACAAGAAAAATGATATACCTTTCTCCATAGTATGATCTTGTTTGGGTAGGACCACATAAATATGTATGCACTAGGTCCAATTTGTTTTTAGTTGAGTTCTACTTACTTCTGAAAAAACTCCTTACATGCTTTCCCATAACACATTCCCTGCACATTGTGTCAACTGGTCTTGCAATACTTGGAAGGTCTCTGGCTGCCTTGACATTACTTATCTTTACTATGTTATCAAAATTGACATGACAGAGTCTCTTGTGCCATAACCAACTGTCATCCACTTTTGCAACAAAAAACTTACATCTGAATTGAGCTGAAAAACATTACCTTTTTTTTTGGAGCCTGATGTAATCATATCTCCATCCTTGTTTCTAATGATGCACTTGTTGTCTTTGAACTCCAAATGATAACCTTTGTCAAGTAGCTATCCAACACTTAGCAAGTTATGATGTAATCCATCAACATACAGAACATCATCTGTCTTGTTCTTTCCATCCAAAGTGATAGAACCTCTGCCTATGATAGGTTTAGGAGTGTTATCTCCAAATCTAACCATACCACCTTTATATTTTTCTAAATGAACAAATCTATCTTTGTCACCTGTCATATGGTGAGAGCATCCACTATCAATGATCCAATCAGTTCTGATGTCTGCTTTGGAAATTAGGGCTAACTCTTGTTCTTCCTTTTCATCTGCAATATCCATTTCCTCAAGCATCTTTTCCATGTCTCTAAGGGCAATGAATCCAATTTCATCCTCTCCTGAATCTTCATCATGTATACCTTCTTCAGCATGGTAACATTCCTTCTTATATTTAGGTTTTTAATTAGATCTGAACTTCTTGACTCTTGTGGGACACTTAGATACAAAGTGACCAATCTTGTTGCATGGAAAACATTTGAATGGAAGTTTTCCTTCATATTTTCCTTTTCCTTTCTTTTCTCTGTTAGCAATCATAGCAATGATATCTTATAGTTCTTCATCAACTTTTCTTTCTCATTATGGCTAGAGATGTGTAAGGATTTCTTACCATGGACTGAGGCTTTGAAAGTTGTTTCACTTTTAGGTTTACTCTTCAATCTTGATATCTCAAATGTAGAGATTTTACTGATCAAAGTCTCTCTCTTGAAGTCTTGTGAGAATTGCATGGTTTCCTCTAGAATAATTATCTTGTTTTCATAGTTTGATGTTAAGGTATTTAACAGCTTGTCCATTATATCTTCTTTTGATATTTCTCCACCATTGTTTTAGATTCCAGAGACTGCTTCATTTATCCTTTGATTGTAGGCTCTAATGTCTCCTTCAAACATGTCTTCTAAATACTTCCATATTGTGTATGCCTTGTCTAATTTCTTGATCTCAGAAAATTCACTGTCAGATAGTGCGCTTATAAGGGCTTCTTTGGCAATTGCATTAGCTATGAATGTATCCTTATGTTTACTAGTAACATCATCTCTTGATAGATCTTTTAAAGAGGGAATAAAAATTTCTTGTGTGGCTATCTCAAAGATATCAAAACCAACACACTGTAGATGGGTTATCATTTTGTTTTTCCAATCCAGATAATTTTCTCCATTAAACTTAGGGCTCTGTTTTCTGAAGTAAGATATCTGATCTACCTTAAGTTGTTAGGCTTCTTCTTCAAGGCACTTGACTCTAATACCAATTGTTAGAATAGTCCCAAAGAATAACTAAGAGTGGGGGGGTGAATAAGTTATCAGTAACTTTAATTATTTTCTCTTGTTAACTTCAGAATACAATAAAGTAAATTCTCATTCAGATAACACAGTACAGAACACACAATTTGATTATGGGGAAACCAAATGGTAAAAACCCCTGTGGAAATTAGCACACATAATGAACTATACTTGTTTATAATAATCCTTGTTAGAAGATCTTGCAACCCTATTAGGAGTTGTTCTTTATAAAGAAATAAGTATAGTGACCTGGTTAAGGGTCTAACACTGCTAGGAGTCTTTTACAAATAACCCTATTAGGGGTGAGGACTCACTGTCCAAAAGCTCACTGCTTCAATGGTGAAGGCTACAACCTTCTATAGAACAGATATACACTATATTTGATGATGAACTATAGAGTAGACATGTTGTCTTGATCAGTTCCAATCTATAGTAATCTTCAATTGCTTCTTCACATAGACCCTTGATGAATGAACCACAACTGATATTCTGTTATGTACATGTTTTGTCTCTTTTCGTATCATTCACACTTAGCATATCACAAATGACTTGATATAAGTACCTTCCTCAAAGTATGAGATCATGGGACCTGTAAGAAAACTCTTCATAACATCCTTGTAGGCTTTACTAATCACACTAGCATAATTACAACCACACAAATATAAACGGAATAGACGCGATGCTTCACTAAGTCGGCTTGACCAAATTAACTCTAACTTTGCAATCTTCTTGAAACACGTTTGGAACCTTTCGATAACTATCATCAACTCATAACTAATCATGAATATACACACGAATATCTTGAAGATAGGTGCAACTCAAGAAATATGTTAAATACGTCGGCTTTGAACAGATACTCTTCCAGAATTGTAACTGCCAATAACAAAATTACACAACTTGACTGGAACATCATATCTGGACCTACGTGTATGAATATAGTAACCAAGGGATGTCTACAACATGTATCTAACCATGCAAGGTTAGATAACACTATTCTAATAAGTTCTTACAGAATTTTGTTGTATATTATATGTTGTCATCAATGACAAACATACAACCAATCAACTGCATAGAAACAAATCTCCAACAACATGTCATGTACGCGAAAATTTTTAATGAGCATGAGGAGTTTCTCTATCGAGAAAATTTGTCATGCTGCCACATGTCCCATGCCTATTCAGGCAAATTTGTTTTCATTTTGAAGGATGGATGATGATTGTTGTACCAATTTTTTATTCTCTTAGGATGCATCTTGGGTGGATTGATGTTTTTTAGGTGACAACGTAATTTGGCAAGTCCTCTAATAGCCATTAGAGAAATGATTTTCTCTAGATGGTGGTCTCATTGGTATGGGTTTTCTATTGGGAAGAATCTTTCTAGTTACAAGTTTTGTTTTAAGAGGGGGTATTTTTCTCTTTCAAAGGGTTGGCTTTTTAGTTGATATTAAGACTATTTTTTGACCAGAGGATATTTTCCTATGATATAATTATGAGATACCATATTTGCAAACTTTGTTTCTAAATACTTTCTTGTTAATTTGGATTTGATTGTGCTTGTTTGAGCCTTTTTTATTTAAATTAACATTGAATACACTAGAAGCCAATGACAATTTGAATATTTCTTATCTTATAAGACTCTACTATTTCTATGTTTGAGATTATTTTCAATGATGGATCATGTTTGAAACTAACTCTTCCAGTTGAAAGTAATTAAGAAATATAGGTGCTCCATGTGTGTGATGTTATTAGGAGTAAATAGATGAATATAAATCTTTGAATGTTCTTATTGTTGCCCAACTTTTATAGATGCAAGAAAGAAATGATATGAATGCTTAGATCTATGTCTAGGATCTTGTCTTTATTTTCTCATTTTAATAATGAAGGGCTTGTGGTATACTATGCCAATTTATTGGTGTAGGAGCACACCTAGGCTAACCTCCATAGTTAGGATGTTTTGGTTTGTACTTGAAATTGGCCAAGTCAAGATATTTTTTTTACTTTGGACCTTAGAAGGTCATTGCATTGTGGGCTAGGTGAGTTAGTCATTAGGACTAAGGTCACCAAATTAGCTATTGTTAGTAGTTTTTAAAATTCTTAGTGTTAAGAGTTTGAGTTTGAGTCTTCAATGTGTCTTAAACACATCAATGATGTCATAGAGATTCCATAAGGTCATGAATGATCTTGGATCCTCAAAATGAAGAGGTTATAGGTCCCAAAACATAGGAAGTTGGCATAATGGCAAAGATGCCAAAAGTTGCTAAAAAGTTGTTATAACAACATTTGCAATAATTGCAAACATTGCATGCAACTTGGTTACCTAGGATTCCCTTGAAGCTAGGAGTGGGTAATTGTCCAAAAATCCTAAAAACATGGAAGATGGAATCTAATGGAGAAGGAGGCTTGGATCTTGAAGTTAGTCGTTCATTGTAACAAGTTTTGCATAATTGAATATAGCTCTACAACTCTGTATTCAGAAAACTTGATCATTTTGATGTGACAGTCATGTGAAGTGGATTGAAAGACTAAATATAGTAATTGTTTAGTGTTATTTGGACTTTTATAAGACTTTTTCATTTGATAGGTAGGTTTATTAGAGTAGCATTGGTATGTTGAATAAATTCTTTTTGTGTTTAGTGTGCTCACTGGTCCTATCCTAACCAATCAGTCGATTCATGGCTCCCCCATGAAATCTAGCCATGGGATCTTCCTAAGGATAGATGGAAATGTTAGGGGAGTCAATGGTCTATATATATGTAGATTTAGGAGTCATGAAAGGTTGAGTTTCTATTTTTAGTGTCAAGCCCTAGGCGAGCATACACTATCCGGTTAGTGGTTTGGAGATGAAACAATGAGCATATCTTGTAGGGTAGAGAAGTATTATACAGACCAAGTACAATTTTAGTTAGGGTGTAGTCATATCCTAACATTCTATGAGGATTGAGTTCATACCAATCCATGAGACCAAGTTTTGAGCAAGTTTTAAACTGTGTTGTAGATAGTCCTAGAAATTAGGCCTATTAGCCCTATTGAACCTAGATTGTAGGAACCCTATGTACAAATGACCTAGGGGATTAAAACTTACAAAATATTTTGAGGAATGATAAAGGGTATCTGAATGTGGGATTGGATTTTCAAATTCTTTGGGAAATGTTTGAAAGAAATAGGAAAAGGTCACTGTAAAAAGGCTATAAGGAAATAAGCCCAATTAGGCCTCTTGGATACTAAAGTTTTGAAATAAACTAAAAAGAGTTCAGGGATCAATCAAAATGGAGTTAAATGGGAACACATGCATGTATTACAACATGATTAGCACCCCTATAATGAATCATGAATGCTAGAGTGGATTTGGCACTTAGATCCTTCTAAGTGTGGTAGGAGAAGTGAAGAATTGAACTAACTAAAAGGTGTTAGTCTTTCAAGGTGAACCACAAGGATTGAAACTCTCAAAAAAGAGTTGGAATTGGACTTTGTTAATCATCTAAGCCAATCAGGACCTAGAGGAGGCTAGGTTCCTAGAACAGACAAGCTAGGTATCTTGGATGAAGTGCTAGCAAGCCTTGGAAACCTCACATCATATTGGTATTAGAGCTTGATTTAAGATCATGCTTGTGGTGGATGTTTCAGCCTACTGAATCAGTTGGAGAGAATATACCAGTGGGAGAAATAGAAGACAAAACCATGGTGACTAACGCTGAGTTAGCCAAAAAGGTGGATGAGCAAGAAGAAGACAACAAGATGTTAAGAGAAAGGTTGTCTCAAATAGAGGAACTCTTGGGAGAAGTCCAAGACAAAGATGATAAGACAAAAGATAAGATAGATTAGAATGAAGAAGAATAAGCAAGGGAGAAGGGAGTGGATTTAGAAGAGGAAGCTCCAACCCCTAACCCTGTTGTTGCTGAAGAACCCTTCTTAAAGGCACTGAAGGCTTTAAGTGGAAAAGATTTGGAGGGTGTACCACTATTTAGTGGACAAATGGATCCAAATTCAGTTGTGGATTGGATTGATAGTATAGAGAACCATTTCGAATGTGATGGTATTATAGAGGCCAAAAAAGTTAATGTGGCCAATTCAAGGTTGAGAGGATGAACCCTCACATGGTGGAAGCTTGTTCAAACTGAAAGGGAGAAAGAAGGAAGGATTCCTATAGTCACATGGAAGGGCATGGTGACTAGGTTCAAGTAGACTTACTTGCCTGATGACTATGAGGTTCAGCTACATAGAAGAAGTCACAATCTCAGACAAAAAGATTTGGATGTCCAAGTATACACTGAAGAGTTCCAAAAGTTGTGCTTAAGGTCATAAGTGGTGGAGGATGAAAGCATCAAGCTAGCTAGATATTTGAATGGACTCAAGTGGTCTATTCAAGAAGACATGAGTCTTGTGAAATTAAAAACCATTTTCCAATGTTATCAAATGCCCTTAAAGATAGAGGAGAAAGGAAAAAGGAAACAAGAGTAAACCTCCAAAGGAAGAGGTAGAGGAAGGGATAGTAGAGGACAAAGAGGTGGCTATGGTGGAAGGAGTTCAGAATCAAGAACACAAGGAGAAGTCAAGTACACTGAGTAGCAAGAGGGAAGTTCTAGTAGAGGTGGAAGAGGAAGGAACTCAATTTCAGAGGAAGAAGTGGTGGACAAGGAAGAGACAATTACTTTGCCAATATGAAATGCTATCATTGCAACCAAATGGGACATCCTGCCTATAGGTTTCTAGAGAAGGGTAGTACTTCTCAAGGAGGTAACAAGAGAAGTAATTTAGCTCATGAAGAGAAAAATGAAACAGAGACACACTCTGAGGTACCACTAAATTCAGAAGAAGGTGAGAACCTCATGATGAGGAGAACATTGATCAAGGAGCCAAGTAAAGAAGAGCCAATCCAAAGAAGGTCCCTATTTATAATTAAATGTAAGGTGATGGGAAAAGTATGTAGAGTCATCATTGACTCAGGGTCTATTGACAACATTGTGTCAGAGGAAGCAGTCAACAAGTTAGGCATGACAAGGATACCCCACACCCATCCTTACAACGTCACATGGCTCAATAAGGGACAACATGTCTTAGTCAACGAGAAAGCTTGGGGGGAGTTATCTATAGGGAGATATAAGAACAAGGTTATATGTGATGTACTGCCTATGGATGCATCTCACTTGCTCCTAGGTAGACCATGGAAATTTGACTGCCAAGCTATCCATGATGGAGTGAAGAACTCCTATACATTCAAGAAGGATAAAGTAACTTTCAAAATCCTATCATTGTTAGAGTATGCATATGTGAAGACAATAGGTCCTAATGTGCTTATGGTGGGTGAAAAAGAATTCATAGAAGCCATGGAAGAAGGAGAAGGATTTGGCTATGCATTGGTACTAAGGCCAAGAGGAAGGAATGAAGAAAAAGGAGACAAGAAATCAAAGCTACCTAAGGAGATACAAAGCATGTTGCAAACTTATGAAGGCATAGTAAGTGATGGACAATCATAAGCATTACCCCCTAAAAGAGCCATAAGTCATAGGATAGAATTCATACTCAGAGCTACCCTACCTAATAAATCAGCTTACAAGATGACCCCTCAATAAAATGAGGACATTGCTAGGAAACTAGAAGAACTCCTAAACCAAGGCCTTATCAAGAAAAACATTAGCCCCTGTGTCATACCCACTGTCCTAGCACCTAAGAAAGGAGGAACATGGAGGATTTGTACTGATTCAAGAGCCATAAATAGGATAACCATTAGGTATAGGTTCCCTATTCCTAGGATTGAAGACCTAATGGATGGTCTAGGTGAAGCCAAGTACTATAGAAAGATAGACCTGAAGAGTGGCTATCACCAAATTAGGATACATGAGGGAGATGAATGGAATACAAACTTCAAAACCAATCAAGGTTTGTATGAGTGGCTTGTCATGCCATTTGGACTATCTAATGGCCCCTCCACATTCATGAGGCTCATGAATGAAGTCCTCAAAGACTACATTGGAAAATTTGTAGTAGTATATCTTGATGATATACTGATTTATAGTAGGATAGGAGAGGGGCATCTTCAACACCTTGAGACTATCTTCAAGAAGCTGCATGAATAGAAGTTGATGATCAACTTGGAGAAATGTGTGTTCATCAAAATAGAGCTAGTGTACCTTGGGTTTGTTCTATCTCATGGCATTCTGAAAAAATGGACAAGAGCAGAGTGGAAGACATCATGAATTGGCCTACTAGAAGGACAAAAACAAAGGGAAGAATTTTTCATGGTCTTTCTCAATATTATAGGAAGTTCATAAGGCAGTTTAGTGCTATTTGTGCTTGTATGTTGGACACAATCAAAGGAGGAATGAAGACTAAGTTCATGTGGAATGAACAAGCCACTAAGAGATTTGAGTTGTTAAAAGAAAATATTGCTACCCAACCTATCTTAGTCTTTCCAAGCTTTGAGAATCTTTTCACCATTGAGTGTGATGCAAGCATTGTGGCTATTGGAGGTGTTCTAAGCCAAGTGGGTAGACCAGTAGCATTTCATTCATAAAAGTTGAGTGAAGCGAAGAGGAAGTACTCTTCCTATGACCTTGAAATATATGCATTGGTTCAGGCTTTAAGGAAATGGAGACACTATTTACTCCCCAAGGAGTTCATGGTCTACTCAGATAATCAAGCTTTAAGTTTCTTGAACTATCAAGAAAAGTTAAGTCACAAGCACATGAAGTGGGTTGAGTACCTAAAAGATTATACCTTTAATATGAAACACAAGAAAGGTGTCCTCAATAAAGTGGTAGATGCATTATCTAGAAGAGCTCTCACAATTTAGGAAATTTAGTTGAAGAGAATAAGGATAGATCACTTCAAGGATCTATATGATGAAGATGAAGACTTTGCAGACATTTATAAGGTATGTGCTGAATACAAGAATCATTTTCATAGAAAGTATGATGAATACACTTTGCAAAGTAATCTTTTGTTTAAGGGAAATCACTTGTGTCCCCAGAGGGTCTATTAGGGAGAACTTAATCCAAGAAAAGCACAATGGTGCATTGAGTGGTCACTTTGGGATCACTAAGACCCAAGAACTTGTTCAAAGGTTTTATTATTGGCCAAGGATGAATCTTGATGTTAGGAGGTATGTGGAAAGTTGCATAATACATCAAAGGGCCAAAGGTACTCCTTCAAATGCTAGCCTTTATCAACCAATACCTATTCCCACTAGGCCATGGGAATTCTTGAGTATGGATTTTTTAGTTGGGTTACCCAAGATAAAACAAGGCATGGATAGTGTCTATGTAGTTGTGGACAAATTCAACAAGATGGCTCACTTTGTGCCATGCAAGACCACTAATGATGCCAGCCAAATAGCCTCTTTCTTCTTCAAAGAGATAGTAAGAATAAATGGGTTATGTATAAGCATAGTGTCAGATAGAGACACTAAATTTATGAGTCATTTTTGGA
Source organism: Thuja plicata (assembly GCA_018584345.1). NCBI lineage: Eukaryota > Viridiplantae > Streptophyta > Pinopsida > Cupressales > Cupressaceae > Thuja > Thuja plicata. The sequence continues at coordinate 4,897,995 of MU226249.1, forward strand.
AGACTCTTTGGCAAAGATTGGGAAAAAACCTATCCTTTGAGTCTGCATACCATCCCCAAACTGATGGTCAGACCGAAGTGGTGAATAGGAGCCTTGGAAATATACTAAGTTGCTTGACCAAGGAATATGGACAACAATGGGATCAATTGATTGGGCAAGCTAAGTATGATTACAATGACACCATCAACCAGTCAACATGGAAGAGTCTCTTTGAGATAGTATATGGATTGCATCCTAGAGGAGTCTATGAGTTGAGAGACTTGAAGGATGGAGTAAAGGAAAGTGGATATGCAGATGGTTTTTCTTATGCAATGTATGAGATACATGATACAGTCTGGAAAAATTTGGTAGAGAACACCTTGAAACATAAAACCAAGGTTGATGAGAGTAGAAGAATAGTTCAGTTCAATGTGGGTGACTTGGTCATGGTGAATCTTAACAAATCAAGACTTCAAAAGGGAGTCCCTCACAAGTTGCATATGAGAAGGATAGGTCCTTTTCCTATCTTAGCTAAGTATGGTGATAATGTATTCAGATTTGAGCTCCCAAAAGATAGTGGATTGTCACCTATTTTTAATATTGTAGACTTAGTCCATTAAAAAGGACCACACCAAGACATGGATCAAAGTCTCAAGGAAGTGATCAGAGATGTGGAAGATCTCCAATTACCCCCTGCTACAGTCATAGGAATTGACAGTGTATTGGATAATAGAGTCTACAAAAAGACTAGATCCAAAGAATACAAGGAAAACTTGATAAAGAAGCATAGTGAAACCAATGATGATGCAGTATGGGTAAAGGAATCAGAGTTCAAGAAGATTGGGATTTATCCAAGCATCCTCAATCCAAGGGTGGATTAAACTTTTTTTTTTGGGGAGTATGGTGCAGGAGCACACCTAGGCTAACCTTCATCATTAGGATGTTTTGGCTTGTACTTTAGATTGGCCAAGTCAAGATAGTTTGTTTACTTCGGACCTTAGAAGGTCATTGCAATGTGGGTTAGGTGAGTTATTCATTAGGACTAAGGTCATCAAATTAGCCATTATTAGTAGTTTTTAAAATTCTTAGTGTTTGGAGTTTGAGTTAGATTCGTCACTGTGTCTTAAACAAATCAATGATGTCATAGAGATGCCATAAGGTAATGAATGATCTTGGATCCTTGAAATGAAGAGGTTAGAGGTCCTAAAACTTAGGAAGTTGGCATAATGGAAAAGATGCCAAAAGTTTCTAAAAAGTTGCTATGACAACATTTGCAATAATTGCAAATGTTGCATGCAACTTGGTTACTTAGGATTCCCTTGAAGCTAGGAGTTGGGAATCAACCAAAAGACCCTAAAAACATGGAAGATTTCATCTAATGGAGAAGGAGGCTCAAATCTCGAAGTTAGTCATTCATTGTAACAAGTTTTGCATAATTGAATATAGCTCTGCAACTCTATATTCAGAAAACCCAAACATTTTGATGTGACAGTCATGTGAAATGGATTGAAAGACTAAATATAGTGATTGTTTAGTGTTATTTGGAATGTTCTAAGACTTCTTAATTTTATAGGCTAGTTGATTATAGTAGGATTGGTCTGTTGAATAAATTCTTTTGTGTTTAGTGTGCTCACTGGTCCTATCCTGACCAGTCAGTTGATTCATGGCTCCCCCATGAAATATAGCCATGGTATCTTCCTAAGGATAGATGGAAATGTTGGGGGAGTCAATGGTATATATATATAGAGTTAGGAGTCATGAGAGGTCGAGTTTCTATTTTTAGTGCCAAGCCCTAGGCGAACATACATTGTCCGGTTAGAGGTTTGAAGATAAAATTGTGAGTATATCTTGTAGGGTAGAAAAGCAATCTACAGGCCAAGTGAAATTATAGCTAGGGTATAGTCATATCCTGAAATTCTATGAGTATTGAGGTCATACCAATCCATGAGACTAATTTTTGAGCAATTTTTATACTGTGTTCCAAACAGTCCTTGAAATTAGGCTTATTAGTCCTATTGAACCTAGATTGTAGGAACCCTATGTACGGATTGGTGTTGCACAATCTTAAAGATAAAATTTGAATGGCTAAACAGTTCAGTTGGTGAGTGCGCGACGAGCTCATCAGCATACTAATCGCTCAGTCACGATGCATTTACATTGGAAGCACGAGCAGTGGTTTTAAGTTGTCGCTCACTCGCGGTGTATTAATAATTTAACCTTTTAAATCCGCGAGTGTGCGATCAAATAGAATCGATCTCATCGCTCACTCATGATGTGTTTTTCAAAATGAGCCATTTAGTGTGTGAGTCCGCGACTGAATCGAGAACGAGCTCATCGCTCACTCGCCCTAGTTTTTCATCAAACATGAGAAGTGTCGCGAGTCCGCGACTGATGAGAAAATGAGCTCGTCGCTCACTCATGAAGAAATCAGATAGGGTCAAAAAAGATGTGCGACTGTGCGATGAGTTGAAAGCTCGAGCAGTGGTTTTAAGTTGTCGCTCACTCGCGCAGCCTCAAACATAAGAAGATAAAGTACTTCGATTGCGCAACTGAGTGACATGTGTCCTGGCCCCACTAAAAGATTATGAAGATCTATGGTGTAGTTCACGTCTGATCTATGATCGACGTTCACTCGCGATAAAAAGATGCTCGAATCTTATCTGCTTCGAGTGAGCGATTGGATGACACGTGTCTGGATCGGTCAAAAGGCAAAAAGCTTTGGCGACTTCACAGGGAGTTAAAATATAATGTTTTTTTTATTTTATTTTACGACATAGTGATAAAATATTAATATATTTATTGTCATTGCATTATTTTAAATACAGAGTATGTCGACTTAAGATTTTATTTGAAATATTTAACATATCGATATCATTTTTAGAAAGGTGGTGAACAATATATATGCGGTCGTGTTTGATCGGTGATCGACACTCAATGAGACGATTCCACGTGGATAAAAACCATAAGATGTCAAGAAGACTGGTTGACCGAGATGTAAAGCATGAAGATATACAGACCAATGTATTATCAATCATTATTCATGCAAAATTTTTCTTTGCAGCGATAATGCAATTATCATTCCAGATTATAAGCTATTGTTTATGAATGATTAATTCATTCATATTTGTAATCTTTAACAGTTCAGTTGCTGGTCTTAGGATTAGGATTGGATTATGAACCATTGCATCAACCCTTCGCTTGTTTGCACCTTTTCAAACAAAGTATTATAAAAGGGTATCAAGGTTGATGAAATTGGAGGTTCTTCTGGTGTTGTTCCACCACCATTAGAATTAGAGATAGTTTCTGATCAGCACTGCAACATGAACTATTTGTAATTATTTTCTGATATCAATATATGAGTAGACCTGTTCTCTTATTGGAAATAGATATTTCTCATTTGCAATCAATCCCTTAGATAAACCAATTAGATCTTCTTCTGTATGATTGTTTAATGCATATACTCCTAAGTCAGATTCTTTGCAATAATTTTCAGTTTATTCGCTCATCTTGCATGGTTAAATCCTTTTGATTGAT
>MU226249.1:4909419-4920021 GCA_018584345.1 Thuja plicata
GGTTGAACATTAAGGTTGGATGATTTTGACTCTATTTCCCAAAAGGAAGCAAGGCACTAGTCTGTTATTGCATATTGGTTCCTGGTTACTTGGTTTCAGTGTGTTTTGCTGTGAAGATCTATCTATCAAATTCATTTATATATGCAATCAAAAATTCAATAATCTATTATAGTTTTATATTTATGATCCATTGTTATCAGTTCTAAATAACTTTCAAGTTCTCTTTTGCCAAACTTTGAAGGGATTAGAAGTTGGAGGATCTTGTTATCTGCTATAAAACACCTTGGAGCTTGAAGACATAGTTCAAGGAAAAGGCTCACCAGCCTAGGTCCTGCAGAGCCTGAATTGCAGAGGTAGTAGCCTTTCCCCTAAGGCTATACTTGTTAGTTGGCCGATACAATTGGTTTTCTAGGCATTGGGTAGGCAAACCCATAGGAATTCCAATCTGTAGTTTTGAGTACCAACACAGATGACCTAGGGGATCAAAACTTACAAAATATTTTGAGGAATGCTAAATGGTATCTGAATGTGGGATTGGATTTTCAAATTCATTGGGAAATTTTTGAAAGTAATAGGAAAAGGTCACTGTAAAAGGCTACAAGGAAATAAGCCCAATTAGGCCTCTTGGATACTAAAGTTTGAACTCGACTAAAAAGAGTTAAGGGATCCATCAAAATGGAGTCAAATGTAACACATTCATGGATTACAACATGCTTAGCACCCCTACAATGAATCATGAATTCTAGAGTGGAGTTGGCACTTAGATCCTTCTAAGTGTAGTAGGAGAAGTGAAGAATTGAACTAACTAAAAGGTGTTAGTCTTTCAAGGTGAAGTAAAAGGATTGAAACTCTTAGAGAAGAGTTGGAATTGGAATTAGTTATGTAACACCCCAAAAATTGGCATCTTGCAACCTTAACCAACTTTTTTGCATTTGTCATTCTTCTGAATCATCAAAGTCCTATTGTACTAGGCAATTCTGAGTTTTTACTGACTCTACTCGACCTAAGTGTCAAATGTAGAAAATCCTAAATCTACATTAATAATACATTATATTTAATTCCTAAATATATATTGGCTAAACAAACCCTATGATTGAATTAATTTAATTATAAATTCCTAGCACTTTAATTAAATTAAATTCACCCCTTTTAGCTAAAACGCATGAAAATGAATTAAATAATATTTAATTATTAAATAAATATCCTCATTTCAAATAATTGAATTTAATTATTCAGATAATTGAGAAAAACACATTTATGAGGTCATATTCTATTTATTTAATTAAGTATTCTATCAAAAATCTTCTCTCCTATTCAGAAATAGAAGTTTTGAATTAACTGTGCTTTAAAGAGAAAGAAAATAGTTAAAATAAAAAAGAAAACAGTTAAAATAAAAAAGAAAACAGTTAAAAACAAAGGGAAAACAATTTAGTGTTTTCTTTTAAAGAAAGCTTTTTATTTTAAACTGGCTTTTCTATCTATTTTATTTCAAGAAGGAAACTTTCTATTTTGATCACCTCTGAGTCTATAAAAGAACTCCCATTCCTCATTCAAAACCCTCAGAGAAAATATGCATTGTTAGAATACTAAATTGTTGCTACATTTTATCATCTCATTTCTAGTTAAAATTTCATTAGCAATAGACTAATGTCAATTTCTTAGATTAATTGCATTGCAACCATGTCTTATTTTAATTTTATTTAGATTAATCTTGCATCTTTCATGTTCGTAGATTAATCTTGCATTATCTTGCATCACATTCATGGACAAAAATCCTTCATTCTTAGATTGGTTTATGGTTGCGAGACTCTCATTCTAACAACTATTTCGAAACCCCATCCAGATAGAAGGAAACAAGTCAAATCATATAGGCATGCAGGATGAATAATTCATATTCACTTATGTATGTGGATGATGAAAAGGACTATGTTGAAGTGTATGGTTGATTAACAAGGCCAATTTTACCACATACATTTTTTGCGCCCACCGTGGGGCTTGAAATTTTACTTTCTGGCCTCATTTTTTACACTTTTTGATCAATTCTAGTTTTCGTCTGTACAACTCCATGATGAAAGTTTGCGTGAAATTTCTCTTATAACCGCACAACGTTTTGCAACTATATGCATTTCTTTGCACACATATATGGGATTATTCATGCAAATTGTAACACTTCTTCGTGCGACATTTGACTCTAGTGAGCTTTAAATTATAGTTTTTGATATCTCTATTTTTGCTGACTTCTGACCACTAATGGTTTATGTTTGCTGTTGACTGTTCTTTTCTAGTTTTATCTCTGAAATATCTTAATGGTGGTTTGCAGGACACTAAAATGAAGAAAGAAATTACAAAATACTGACGTATTTACTACAGGACGCTTGTCAAAGACATACATGTTTTCACAAAGCTCTCATGCCTATTTTTAGTAGTTAGAACACACTTCGGTTGGTGCTTAAAATGAATCATTGTCTTGCGTGATTGAAGTATTTTCTATATTGTATTTCCAAGAAATATATGAATGTATCCTCTCCCCTCGCCTTTATGGATCTTGGGTGTAAGAGAAATTCATATGATTCTTCTAGTGTGGCTACCTCCCAAGAGCTTTAGCAGAGCCGGTGAGAGTGGATGCCCAATCGGTAACAGGCTAAAGCCAAGCCCTTCCAAAATGGTATATAAAAATGCCATTGTGATTAATCTCATAATGGACAGGTGTGAATTCATTTTGGCAACCAAAATCTCCTCCAGTACCCTAGTGGTGCATTAAAGTCTCAACATTGTTAAGGTGAAAGCCTTGCTTTGAAAGGATTGGGAGAACCCTCTTTATTGGGAAAATGACTTGATCACAACCACCTGAATGGATTTCCTTACTACAAACTATTGTTATAGTATCAAAAAACCCTCTATCTATTGGCATGGAATGTCAGAGACCGACTAAGATGCCCCACACTTTTACGGCTTTTAGTAGAGACAACAACCCTTTGGGAAGCAATTCCTTTGGGGTTCAAAGCTTGGTGTGCCTTAGAAGTGAGTGCACATGTAAGGAGGAGCTCATGCCTCCAAGATTCTAAGTTGTCCACTAAGAGTAGGCATAGCTAAACTTTGGTTCAAGTGGGGATTCAATAGATACTGCCCTGGCTATCCTAGGATTGTGATGTGTCTGTTCTGGTACTACAAACATTCTTCTTGATGTGTTTTGCGTGGGTGTATCATTTAAACAATCAAAACGAACGTCAAATCACACAAACTATAAAACTAGAACATGTCCAAAATGATATATAACTTGAACTCTCTGTCAAAAAACAACATTATCTTTTCTCGAGAAACACAATCTGGTCTTAACTGTCTAATTTTGTAGACTTTTGTTTGTCAAAACTGCCAAGTCTCGCGCGACATTCTTCCATCTTTGCATCAGTATATGAGAAAGTTCATGCGATACGCTGGAAATATTTGAACGAAATTTTGAAATATTTCTATTATTCTATTCAATAGTCTATCACTTTTTCACTAGTTTTTCATCATGTTTTCATGCAGGAGTGCATAGTTTCACGCGCACCTGTGAGAATATTCGCACAAGAAAGTACTTCTTCGCCCGAGTCTGAAGCCTTTTGTTAAAATAGTGAGAAATTTCCTATTTGTCCAAGGTACCTCTACTAAATTTGGTCTTTGATCTGGGTCTATTTATCTTCCCTCTATCTACACACAATCTGCAACTTGGTTTCTTGGGTTGAGAATTACGTGATTCTTGCTTAAACTGGTCTTGTCTCATATCTTTTGGTCTATTTCATCTATGTTGTCATGGCTTTTATCGCAATAGTCACCTCTTGTATTTTCTAGCCTCATTTCCAATGTATTGCACCAAGGATACTTCATCTTTCGGCACTCTCTATGCATTTTCACTTTGATACAGTTTCAAGTGTGGTCCTAGTTCACATCCCTTGTACAATCTTTGTCAATGACTATTACAACTCGAAGTGGAAAAATATTCCCTTCAATCAATCAAGATGAATATGTGCTTTCCACACCATTTTTGGCTACATCTAGTGAGGAATCATCTTGATCTCCCTCTCCAATACTTCGACCTTACATCAAACCGTCATTTCTAGTAGATTTTATTCAGGTTCGAAACCCTTTGTTCCAAGAGGATCTAAATTCTAAAAAACACTCAACCTTCTCATATTGAGTCTTTACACTTTGAACACTTGTATTCTAGAAAGATTTCATATCATGACCAATCAGGTGAACATAGCAGAGATGATCTCTCTAAAACCAGGGGTAAATTCTCATTTCAAGACCCTCCTCTTGACGAAGAGAGAGAAATAACCCAAGGGGATATCTTAGACGCTCGCAATAATAAAAACTTCATGAGAATGATGGTAGTCCTAATGAAAGAAGAGAAGGAGAAATACCTTCTCGAATTGGCCAATCAAGGAGCCAAACTCCCCTCTGATTACAAGGTAGAGACACTTGTTGAGAAAGAGGAAGAAACTGAAAACTCCTGCTTGCAAAAGCAAATGCAATGCATGAAAGAGAAAATCCTTCAAATAATGAAGGAAAAAGACAAACCTACCACTCAATTCACACTGGAAAGCATTTTTCCATTCCCATTTGATAAGAGTCTATGGATGCCTCCTTTTCCCAAAGGAGTTGAACTTCCCAAGTATGATAAATACTTTGGTACATCTGATCCCTAGGATCATTTGAGAGAGTTTGGTGCTCTCTCTATGGATTTTATACATGACACAACCTATCTCATGTGTCTCTTCCCATGGAGTTTTGGAGGATCATCTATGGAGTGGTTCTCTAGACTACCAACTAGCATCAAAACTTTTGACAAAATTGCCAATTTATTTCTACAATACTATTCTCACAACATCCAACATCCGATTCACATCTGAGATCTTTGCAACTTGAAACAGAATCATGGGGAATCCTTCTTGAAATTTCTCCAAAGATGGAGACAAATTTATACATGATATTCTCACAAAATACCTGAATCTGAAAAGTTGGATATCTTTCTAGACAATCTTCTTCCCAACTTTGGGTATCAAGTACAGCTACAAGGTCCTCTAACCTTCGATGACATGATTAAGAAAGCTATGAGAATTGAGACATTTATGATCAAGAAAGGAGAATTGACCTTACAGAAGGAAAATAAACAAGGGTCTTCCTCCTCAAGCAAAGATAAACCCAAATTTCCCAACAAGAACCAGAATGTTGTGAATGATGGAGTTGTAGACAATGTGACTCCCAAGCCTTCAAAGGTTGCCTTTAATCTCACTACCACAATGTAAGTGGCCAAAGCCACTGAATAGGTTGCAGAAAAATCCAAACCAAGTACTTCACATTTTTTTGGCTCTAAACCTTGGGCACCTAGACCCAAGCGAGAATTCACTCCTTTTAGAGAACCTCTAGATGTGGTTCACAAGACTCTCTTGGACAAGAATTTACTTACTCCACTTGATAATTCATGATCATATGATCTACAACCAAGACCCTCTTGGTGGAATGAATCTACTTATTGTGATTTTCACCAAAACAAAGGTCATAAAATGGCTACTTGTCTTAAGTTGCAACATAAAATCTAGGATCTCATTGATAGTGAGGTTATTGTTGTGGGAAGTCACAACAAGAAGTCAGACCACCAAGCTTTTAAAGATCCATTTCCTCCTCATGACAAAGGTGAGTCATCCAAAGGAAAAAATACTGATGCCAAGGTCAACTATACCTACACCAATAATGATAATGTCATTAATATGGTTGAGCCTGTTGATACTGAATACTGTAATGTTGTCATTCTCAAGGGAAGGGAAGATACTCTTAATCCCAAAACTCCTTTCATCTTGCAAGGGTATGCGCCTCAGTCCTCCAAACAAGAATAGTCTTAGGTTAGTGAAAATGCTATTACTTGATCTCATGCTAAGATCATTCTCAAAGGCCCTGAGCCTTCTACGTCTACACCGACACAACTTGTAGAAAAAACTACTATTGGCTCTGCCAATAAGAATCCAAAATTGGGTTCCTCCTCTAATTCTTCCAATTACAACATTCTAGAACAATTACAACATATTAATTCCTAGATCGCCATCTTTGAGATGCTAAAAATCTCCCCTACTCATAGGGAGATCCTTAACAAAGCCCTCACTGAGGCAAATGTCCCAAAAGATCTTGATCTCAACCGGTTCCAATCCATGGTAGGTCACTTGACCTCCTCCCATTACTTGTCTTTCTCTAAGGAAGATGACCATTCTTTGAGTCACCTGCATAATAACCCCTTGCACATTGAAGTCATGATTGGTCCAAAGCACGTTCACTGTGTTCTCATAGACAATGGTGATTCCCTTAACATTTTCTCTTCTAGCTTGCTTACTGAGTTAGGCTATGACAAAGACTACATACATTCTCACAAAAAGATTACTATTAAAGAATATGATGAAGAAGAAAAAAAATCTAAGGGGCTAGTTGTGTTGCCAATCAAAGTTGGTCCTATTGAAAGATATGTTATCTATAAAGTGCTTGACATTCCTTTAGCGTACAATATTCAGTTGGGAAGGACATGGATCCATGAAATGTAGGTTGTCTCTTCAACATACCATTAGTGCATTAAATTCCCATTCCAAGGATTTGAAGGGACTATACTTGCTAATACATGCTATGATTGCAACACACTCACAAAATATACTGACATCTTTGTGCCCACTAATAGAGAGTGTATTGATCTCTTCAAGACTAAACTAAAAGAAATAGAAAAGGGTTTGACACTCAAGGAAATTGACATGGGAGGATATCAGATTGAACCCGTGCTATCTGTTACCTCTCTGCCTTTGTCTCCATGTTCTTTTGGGAGACCTTCTAAAAGCATTAAAACTTCTACAGTTCCTCCTCAAACAAAATATGGTGGTACCTTTGTACAAGCCACAGTACCATTAGAAGAAGAAGTTGAAAATAGGGCTATCAAAGCCTAGATCTATAATGGAGAGGAAACTTCTGAACAAACCACTCCACCTTATGACATAAATCCTGAACAGTATGGAAAAGGTCTAACTATTATGCAACACTTTGGATATAAAGGAAATGGCCCTATAGGTGTGAATAATAAAGGATTGATTGTACCACTTGAAGCTATTAGTCACCAAACATGTGACTCTATAGGTATAGGCTTCAAGAAGCTCACATTTCAACTAGGAATAAACCAATTTTTACCTCACACAGATCAACAACCAACACCTAAAGATACATCCAATACTGAAGAGTCCAAAGATAGCATGAAGGAAGAATACTTCCCTTATCCCATTCCTCCAGATCTGGCAGCATTCTTTGTTGAGCCAGATGACTTTATACCACATGTCAGTATAGTCATGACTGACAATGCTTCTAATAAAACCACTCCACTTTCTCCATTAGCCTACGAGTGGTGGAAAGAAATACACACTGTCAATTCAAGTCATCAGGGTGATTTGTACATACCACCACACTTCCAAGAGTAGTTTGAACAAGAATCCCAGCCACTCCTCACTAAACAAGTAGCAGAGGATGTTGTAGGCATTGATGAAGAACCTATGTCACAAGATGCTTATCTCACCATAGTATAAGTTTTAGGTAGAACTCACCCAAACTAGGGACAAAGGGTTGATTTTACTCATGTTCTTGATATGACACCTAGTGATAAAATGGACTCCCATGAATATGAGTTTGACAGCTTGTCATATGCCACCACTGATAGAGATATAGATATAATTCACATGCATGAAAACCTTCTCGACATAGGTGAAGGGTCTAGTGTAATGTTAAATGAGTCTGACTCCATAGATGTTAACATGTCATCTACTATGATCACTAGGAATCAAAGGAATTCAAATACACCTTTGGATGAGATCGCTCGAGGTCTCAACTTGCTCATCCATTCTTTCGATGATTATACTTTGAACACACTAGAACCTGTCACTTCTCTTTCACTCTGCCATCTTGAGCTTATAGACTGGAACTCTCCCTCCCCATCTAATGAAGTCCTTACATTCTAGAATGATTACTCTCTTGCCTGTTACCTCCATGCTATCAAACTTGTAACATCCTCCACTAGTGAAGAAAGTGTCAACATGACCAAGGATGTTATCAAGCATCTTAGTCACAAAATCAAAAGAAGAAAAAATAGGCACTCTGATGGTGAAAACCACATTGTGGCAGTGTCAGAGCCTAAAAAAGTCAAAATAAAGGACATGTCCAAGGGTGGAAACCTCTCTAAGGTGCCTAAGGATGAGATACTTGATACACTTCCAAGTCATTTCTAGGAATGATCATCTGTGCTTATTGAACCAACTCAACTAGTCAACTTGGGTACAAAAGATGAACCTTAGATCATTCATTTGGCACAATCATTATCTGAGATAGAAAGAGATAAATTCATTACATTCTTCCAGAATAAACAAATAAACTTTGCATGGAAATATTCAGATATGCCAGGATTAGACCCTAATCTAAGCATGCATCATTTTTCCATTGCACCAGGCACCAAGCCTATTGAGAAAAATATTTGGAAAATGTATCCACATGTGGCTCTACTTGTCAAAGCTAAATTGGAGAAACTTCTAAAGGCAGTATTCATCAAAGCAATTGACTATGCAAAATGGGTCTCTAACATTGTTCCAGTATCAAAACATGACAAATATATTCGAGTATGCACAGACTTCAGAGATTTGAATAAGGCATGTCCTAAGGATGACTTTCCACTGCCCAATATTGATATGATTGTAGATATGAAATGTACTCACTAATGGATGGTTTCTCTGGCTACAACCAGATAAAGATTGCGCTAGAGGACCAAGAGAAAATTGCTTTCACATGTGCATGGGGCACTTTTTGTTGGAATGTCATTCCCTTTGGACTCAAAAATTCTAGTGCTACATACTAGAGAGTTTTCACCACTATAATTTATGACATAATGCATAAAACAATGGAATATTATGTTGATGACACTTTAGCTAAGAGCATGCAATGAGAGAAACATCATGCAGATCTAGGTCCTATATTAGATCGCATGGAATAGTTCACTTTGAGGATCAACCCTAAGAAATGCACATTTGACGTAACCTTTGGAAAATTTCTTGGTTATATTATCTCTACAAAAGGCATTGAGGTGGATCCTGTGAAAGTTCAAGCTATCATGGAAATTCTGCCACCAAAGAATATCAGACAAATGAGAGGACTTCAAAGATGACTACACTCTATCCGGTGCTTCATCTCAGAACTGGCAGACAAGTCACAACCATTCACCAAGACTTTACATAAAGGAGTGACTTACCAATGGAACAAGGAATGTGATGAAGGGTTCACACAAATCAAACAGTATCTTGTGAACCCACCAATATTGATGCCTCCTATTTGTGGGAAGTCACTTATACTTTACATCTCTGCTACAGATACATCATTGGGCATCCTATTGATTCAAGAAGATCAGAACAACAAAGAAAGGGCTATCTACTAAATTAGTAGAACTCTGGTCTCATATGAAACAAACTATTCTTCTATAGAGAAGGCTTGCCTTGCAGTGGTATTTTCTTCACAAAAAATGTGGCACTACATGCTAGCTCATACTACACGCCTTACTGCTAAAATTGATCCTCTGAAATATTTTCTCAGTAAAGCTACCCTCATAGGTAGACTAGCTAAATGGGTCATGCTTCTCAGTGAATTTGATATTGAGTATGTAGAGAGAAAATCCATCAAGGGGCAAGCGATTGCAGATTAGTTGGCGGAAGCACCTCTAGTAGATCATCAACCATTAAACATTGAATTCACAAATGAGTCCATATTACTTCTTACACATCGGTCCTGGAATATGTTCTTTGATGGTTGTTTTACCTAATAGGGGTCAGGTGCTAGGGTACTGTTCATTACACCTCAAAGGTACTCTTTACCAAAAGCATATAAGATGTTGTTTCCTTGTACAAATAACATCACTGAATACGAAGCCTTGATGAATGCTATGAAAATCACCCTTGAATGGCGAGTGTATGAACTCAATGTCCTTGGAGATCCCCAATTAGTCATCAATCAAGTAAATGATATCTATCAAACAAAAGAGGACAAGTTGGTACCTTATAAACGGTTGGTTGATGACCTTAGCAAGTATTTTTTGCACATCACATTTCAACAAGTTCCAAGGGAAGATAATAAAGCAGCAGATGCAATGGATACTCTTGCTTCCATGCTACAGATTCCCAAAAATGATTTCCAACATGAATTCCTAGTGGAGACATTACGCTACCCAGCCTATGATTCCCCTGATTCCCAGATGATTTGGTCCTGTCATTGGATATGACTCATCTCACTACCATTATATTTACTCCTACCTTCGTGACCAGATTTTTTTGGACACTTCACCCGGAATGAGAAACATCACTTAATCTGTAGTGCTTCACGGTTTGTCATCATAGCTAAATAATTGTATAAGAGAGGTCTAGACATTGTGTGCATAAATGTTTTCACACTTCTATGAATCATTCCATTCAAGGTTGCTCAAGAATGACGCCTCAAATATCGATCCATAGCTCTCTAGTCATGGATGTGTAAAAATGTAAAATGAAGGCCCTCAGATTGACCTAGTTGTGT
>MU226249.1:4938625-4967627 GCA_018584345.1 Thuja plicata
AATAAAATAAATTGAAAAAAAAAGGAAAAAAAAAAACTATGTGGTTTGGGGGCCACCACTCTCGCCACCACACTCCCAATGACCGACAACAGACAGCAGAGGATACTCCTGCCAGCACCGGCAAGGCAATGACAACCCTACAGTACCTCTGTCAATGCGACAGGGTACCCGTTGGGCGGCCCCACCAACCCCTGCGTGGGGAATGGGGATTACATAGGGAGTGGGGTCTGAACTCCCCTGACAAACATATTGTTTTATGCTTTTTTCAATTACTTTTTTAAAAAAATTATTAATTAATATTTATTAAATAACTAATATTAATATTTGTTAATTATGTTATTATTATTAATATTTGTTCCTTATAATATTAATTAACATATTTCTTTTGCTAAGTTTTTTAAAATTTAAATAATATTATTAGTTGTTAAATAATTTTATATTAATGTTTTTTTTAAATAATATTTTTCTTTTATTAGAAAATCTTATTGAGTTTAATTTTATATATTTATATGTAAAGTGAGCATTTTCTTGTGTGGATAGTTATATGGACATTTAATACGCAATGGAGCCTTTTAAACAAAATATTTATTTATATATAGGTATTTATGCATGGTTTCAGATGTACATAAGTAAGGTCAGACTGGACTTCATTTGAAAAGTGTTAACATTTTTAAATTACTAGAAAGAGGCTTTGATTTGTTTACTTATATTATTGTATTGTATTGCCTATTGTTTTTATTGGGTAAATTAAGTTGACCATAGGATATCAAATACAAGAGGCTTGGGTTGTTCTTATTGGTGCTTGCATTTTAATTTTTATCCTTTTCATCTTGTACCCAACTTTTTTTTGGTTGAAACTCATGAATTTTTGTGAATACTTTGAGAGTGCAATTGTGATGTTCTGGTTTGAGGACTGGTATGTATTCCCGATGTCTTTCTTATGGAACTAAATTTTGATCATCATGATATTATGAGTTTATGAGATTATTTATGTTCTTTCAGCTTAGGGTAGGTTATCTAGGCGCATAGATGGGAAGTGGCGACTAGGGTAACTTATTTCAAGTAACTTAACAAGTGGTAACAAGATACATTAATGGGGTTTCAAAATGAATTAATAAGATGTTCTGAGTCATTTTTAGTGCCTTGAGCGCTAGTACAGTCTAGAATGGGAGTGAGAGAAAATGCTTGATTAAGGTCTAGCAAAGTTACAATCCTTATCCGTATGAAAGGATTATTGAGCCACATAAATTCATTTGGGGGCTAGGGTCTAGAGAGACTACTAGGGTTACATAGGAGTGGATTTATGTGATGACACTTCCCTATATGCATCTTAGCTTTCGTACATGTGTCAGGTGCCTCTGGTAATTTGTATAATCCTTATTCATTATAGAAAGGTTCTAGGATCTTCTCGTGCATACCTTTTTTCGTCTTTGTATATATTTTATTCTCGCTTCTTTTGGTATATCTGTGTGTGTGGGCCTGATGTTATCTCCTCAGCATGATGGAACTAGACTTTTGGTTCTACGAGGTTGGGTAGTAGTGATTCTTTTACCATTGAGATATGATGTTCTTGTTCATGCCCAAATGATGTTTGTTGCAGTACTACCTTCTTGTTCTTCTAGAGACTTTTTCATTATCCCGATGATGTATATTTGTACCTTATCTATATATTGGCTGACATCCATTAAGAGGATATAATTTATCGTTATTCTTTATTGCTTATGTTATGACTTGTGCAGTGGATGCTAATTCACTATGTATACGTTGGGTATTAGTTGTATATGTGATCTTGTTAAATGAGATGTATATTATAATTATGATAGTTTCTTTATGGTTGTTCTTCATAGATTAATTAACTTAATATATTTCTACATCATGGGACCCTCGAGATTTGTAATCTATGTTTGATTTTCTTTATGTATGTTATGTAATTTATTGAATTCTTCCACATTGTTATCCTTTATTGTTTGTAAACATTTAAAAAAATATTATTCTATAAACTTAGTATCAAGTTGTAGGTTAATTCTCCATGGTTCCCTAGAAGGGCATTACATCCGGTATCAGAGTTTGGGTTTCTACACTAGGAGCTCTTGGAATTTGTACTCCCATTAGGTGTCTTATAGTTTAAACTTAAAACCAAACATAGACACAAAACTCTATTGTATTTCAGACTATTGCTTTGTGATCATTTATTTTCTTTTGTCTTTATTTTTATTTTATTTTGAGTTTGAGGGATTCATATCCCTATTTTTTTTGTACGCTTCCAAGAGTAAGCCTAGTTTTAGGGGGAGGATGTATTACCCACCCCATAGTTTGCATGTTAGGTTATTTTGGTGCCAAACTCTTTTAGGACTTTTCATGTGTGTGTTGTTTATTTCAATGTTATCAAAGGATATTGATGTATGGAATTACATTATGATTTGATATTTTATGATCTCATTGGATAGTTGTGTTATATCTTATGTTTTTAGTTAGATTTATGGTTATTTCATTATCATTATTTATTTATGTTGTCACTATGATTATGGATTTACTTACAATATTGACACTACATCTATACGCAAATAGATCAATTGTATGTTTTACTTTTCTGTTTGGTGTGTTTGATATGGTATGGGGAAGATTCATAGTTGTTAGGATGAATTTAGAATAACTGAGAGGGGGGTGAATCCGTTATCCTCAGGTCCAGATGTGCCCATATAAAACTTTAAACCAACTTCAACAACTTAGATTTGCTCGACAACAATAAATAACAAAAGTGTACAGTTTACTGTACTAATGAAATAAGCTTGCAAAAACTTAACAGTAAAACACAACAATAACATTCACACATTTTGACACCATGATTTAACGTGGAAACCCAATATGGGAAAAACTAACAGTAACATGCTACCAAAATTTCACTCTTCTGAAGTGATGCCCTGTAAGGAGCCAACCTTGTTAAAGGTTACAAAACACACTGTCAAATGTGACCTGGTTAAAGGATTTAATCACCCTTTCAGGAGTGGCCTTGTTAGAGGACATAGAACATTCCAATCTAAATTTCACCTTGTTCAAAGGATTTATACAATGACTGCTAGGTCAACCTAGTTAAAGGATTTGAACTGATACAATGGTTAGAAAGTAATCAACAAGTGTGATCTGATACATACAACTTACTTTGAAAATCCAGATCCATTTTTAGCTCTAATTCTAATTCACTGAGTGGCCTCCATTTTCATCTCAAACTTCAGATCTACTTGGAAATTCATCAATAAATCTCTCCATGCTTCTCTGCTCAACCTTCTTTTCTAGGTCTTTCCAATCGGTCAATTAACCATGCAATACTCTTGCATACAACTTATCCTTTCACTTGGATACAATGACAATAACCTTAGTAGGTTATATTACACCTCTTCATCTAGGTCAGATAAATATTTTTTTGCTTAATCAAGATTGTAGATCTTAGTTTAGGTCAGATCCAATGGATCTTTCCATCATTACATTTAATTTACTTCTCCAATACAGTCATTAATTAAACATTGAATCCATGCGTTAATAATGGTTTCTCATGCATTAAATGAATTTGGACCAATCTTAATTAACAATGCATATCCCAATAGAAGCAACTATGTCAGCCATAGATCTCAAATCTCATCAATAAACAAAATACTGTTGCTCGGCTTTCTCTGTCTCCCTCAACATTTCACTGGTTCTTAGCATCATCTTTTCTTTTCTCAGCATCACCTTTTATTTTTCTCAGCATCAAATTTGCTTTTCTCAGCATTGACCTTCAAGTGAACTGGCAGTGATAGATAAACAACATATCACTTTGCCAAAGTGCCAAATGATCAAGTACCCTGGTGTATACTTATAACTCAACCATTTCCTTGGTCTTCTTGTTATCCCATTCTTTTTAAATCTTCATCAATTAGTGGATAAGGTACTCAAATATAAAGCAATAGTATCACCAGTTAAGGTTTGACATCAATGACAAAATAACAATTGTCTACATTATAGCAATCTTTCCAACAATCTCCCTCTTTGGCATTGATGGTAACACTAAACAAAAAAACAATAATTTCCAACCAAAGTTACCATACAATCCAAAAAGTTCCTATGTTCCTGATATGAACAAATCTTTATTAATGTCTTTAGCTCCATTCCGACTCCCTCTGTGTCTATAATCACACTGAAATGTTTTTTGTTACTGTTCAACTCCCTCTTTCAGTAATATCTCCCTTGTATCTGTTGGTATCTATTGTTTTAGAAATAATATCCCTCTTTGAAAACAATGCCAAAGATGTTGACATCTACATCATGCAGATTCTTCTATTCTAATCTTTCTATCATCTTGTTACTGTCATCTTTGTGTATGACTGATCTACTTTTCTGTTCTTGTTTTCCACTTCACAATTTTTTAGGTAGCATCCTAAAAATGTGACTTATTGTGCATCAATGTGTCAAGTGTTCTAATTAAAACATTTGATGCAATAGTACCATTCAGCACTAGTTACCCTCTGCTAGGGGTATTACCCCCAATTTACATCTTAGATACTCATGAGCATCCTTGGGTAACGCTTTTATAAATATGTTTGCCAACTGTTCCTTTGTGTTCACATATTCCAGTCTCACTTCCTTCTTCTGAACTTGCTCCCTCAAGTAATGATACTTGATAGCTATATGTTTTGTCTTAGAGTGCATTACAGGATTTTTAGAAATATTAATGGCACTCGTGTTATCACAATATATGACAACTGGTTCTGTGATCTCCTCCTTCATACCTTTCAGTAGTATTTTCAGCCACACAATGTTTGAACAATTAACTGCTGCTACCGCATACTCAGCTTCAGTTGTAGATTGTGAGGTGCAATTCTATTTTTTTCTTGTCTAGGAAACTAATATTTTCCTGAAAAGAAATGCTCCTCATGTGCTGCTTTTTCTATCATCAACATTACCAGCCCAATCAGAATCAGTATAGAATCTGAGTTCAAAGTTGTCATTTCTTTTTTAATATAGGCCATAGTCTTCTGTACCTTTCAAATATCTCAAAATTCTTTTCACTACCATTATATGTGTCTCTTTTGGATTAGCAAAAAATATAGAAATAATTCAAACTGCTAATGCAATATCAGGTCTACTGTGCACAACATATTGCAGCTTACCAATCATTGATTTGTACAATGTTTGATTTACCACTTTTGTATAATCATTCTTTGTCAACTTCTGTCCAGCAGCCATGGGTGTACTCACTAGTTTTGAGTCTTCCATACCATAAGTTTTCAGTATCTCCTTGATATATTTTGATTGAGTAATATAGGTACCATTCTTCATTTGATGTATTTTTAGTCCAAGAAAGAATTTTATCTCACCAAACATAGACATTTCAAATTCAGTTTGCATTTATTTTGAAAATGCTTTAAATATCATATCTTGTCCACTGAATATGATATCATCAACAAAAATTTCAGCCAATAAAATTCCTTTACCTTGCTCTATTTTCAAATATAGATTGTTGTTGTCATTTGTTCTTGCAAATCCAATCTTCATCAGATAATTGTGCAATCTTTCATACCATGCTCTGGGTGCTTGTTTCAGTCCATATAATGCCTTGTATAGTCTGTAAACCATGTTCCTCTTACTTGGGTCAACAAATCCATTAGCTTGTTCAATATATACTTCCTCTTCTAATATCCCATTTAGAAATGTTGACTTCACATCCATTTGATAGACTATAAATCCTTTGTAGGCTGCATATGCAAGTAGAGTTCTCACACCCTCCAATCTTGCATCTGGGGTGAATGTTTCTCCGTAGTCAATTCCTTCATCTTGTGCATAACCTTTACATACCAGTCTTGATTTATTCCTTGTTACCTCTCCACGTTCATTCAGCTTGTTTCTGAATACCCACTTTGTACCAATTACATTTTTGTTTTTAGGTCTCGGTAATAGTGTCCATGTCTTGTTCTTTTCAATCTGGTCTATCTCTTCATTCATGACTTGAATCCAGTCTTCATTGTCCAAAGCATCTTTATCTATCTTAGGCTCAAAATCACAAAGCAAACATGTGTCTTCTCTTAATTTGTCTCTTGTCATAACTACAGAATCATTTTTTCCTATGATTGATCAGGTTTATGGTGCATTCTTACATATTTTGCCAAAGTAGGCTCTTTCTTAGCTTCAATTTGATCGTTCAAGTTCAATTCAGGGTGAAACTGTGACTCGACATCTCCATCAAATAGCTCGGCAGTCACCTCTTGTTGTCCAGCAATTTCATTTTATGTCTTAGTAGCTATAGACTATTTCTCGGCAACTTGATTTTCAATTTCGTTAGAATCCTCCTCTTTAGGATATGTGAATGATCTATAACTTTCAGGCTCAATCATGCTTTTAGCTTCATTTCTTTCTACATATTCATCAATTCTAACATTTGCACTCTCCACAATTTTGTTAGTGTTAGAATTCAAACATTTGTATGCCTTACTCTTAGTAGAATATCCAAGAAATATGCCTTCTCCTTTAGCATCAATTTTACTATTTTTGTTATCCTTCAGTATAAAACATCTACTCCCAAAGACTTTAAAATAACTTACAGTAGGTGCATGTCCATACCATAACTCATAAGGTGTAGTATTTGTACCTTTCTTGACTTGTACTCTGTTCAGGGTATAAACAACTGTACTCAAAGATTCTCTCCAATATTTCTGTGCAACATTTTTCTCCATCATTAATGTTCTAGCACAATCCATGATAGATCGATTTCTTCTTTCAGCTATACTATTCTGTGGTGGTGTCCTAGGTGCTGACATCTATCCTTTTATCCCTCAGTCATTGCACAACATATTAAACTCATTAGAAATAAACTCACCTCCTCTATCAGATCTCAAACATTTCAGAATCTTACCTGTTTCCTTTTCAACTTTTGCCAAGTACCACTTAAATAACTAAAATGCATCAAATTTTTCTTTGAGAAACATAACAGTCATCATCCTACAGTAATCATCTACAAATAGAATAAAATATCTGTCTCCATACTAACTTTTCTCACCAATAGGTCCACAAAGGTCAGTATGAACCAATTCCAAAATATTCTCATAAGTATGAGTTTTTCTTTTAAAAATGGATTTATTCATTTTTCCCAACTGACATTGCTTACACATTGCATTCTCAGGTTTCTTTAACTTAGGCATCCCTCTAACCTTTTTCAATTTACTTATGCTTACCAATTTATCAAATTTAACATGACATAGCCTCTTATGCCATAACCAAATATCATTATATTGTACAAACAAGCATGTCTCTTCAAATAAATCCAGATAGAACAAGTTACCTTTTGTTTTCTCACCACCTCCAACTAATTCTCCATTGGCATCATATATATTTTCTTTCATGTGATGGAATTCAACTCTGTAACCAGAAGTGGACAGCTGTGAAACACTCAACAAGTTATACTTAAGATCATCAACCCAGTAAAAATCATCACATCTAATCTTGTTAGTCAATTGAATTGATCCTTTCCCTTTGACTCTACAAGGTGTATCATTACCAAACTTAACATATCCACCTTTGCATTGATCTTAGGTTTCAAATTTGTCCTTATCACCAGTCATGTGATGTGAACAACCACTATCAATAATCCAATGATCACCTTTACTCATATAAGAAATTAGTGCAGTTTTCTCATCATCATCATCAGAATCATCTTTCATTGCAACATACACTACTTCTATATCGTTTTCATCAAATTTTTTAGATTCACTGTCAGAAGCTTCTTTAGCTATATAACAAGATTTCTTACCTTTGTCTTTGTAATCCTTGTACTTTTTGTAGTCTCGATCATCCTTTCTGTCTTTGTACTTGTTTTCTATTCTTTCATCTTTTTCATTCTTTTCAGGACATCTAGCAACAATATGACCAACTTTGTTACAAGAAAAACAAATAATAGGAAGTTTACCTTTGAATTTTCATTTTTCTCTCGCTAGTCTCCTTTCCATAAGTGCCTCAAGCTCTTCTAGGTCATCATCTGAGGTGTCACTATCATTGTCCACATATTTATTTCCTTTCCTTGATTTGTTGATGACCATTTGTGACTTGAATGAAGATTCAATAGCTTGTGGAGTATAGTTGTCAAAATTTGACATCTCAAATGCAGTAATTTTGCCTACCAGACTTTCCAGAGTTAAATTGTTATTAGGAGTACATCTCAGTTCTTGAATTGCAGATACTCTAATATCATAAATAGGAAGAAGTGTTATCAGTACCTTTCTCATGATAGTGTCTTGATCAATGGTTCCCTTAGCTCCTCTAATAGAATTTACAACCTCCTTTATCCTATCATAATATTGCACTATATTTTCTTCTCCTTGCATTTTTAAATCATCAAACTTACCTCCCAAGCTTTCAGATTTGGCTCTTAGTACATTCGTATCACCTCCATAAATGGTTACAAGGGCATCCCACATATTCTTTGTGCTTGTACAATCCTTGATGTCCTCAACTTCATGATAGTTCAGAGATGATACAAGTTCCAGCATTGCTTGATTATGTTTATGCTTTTCTCTTAATTGTGTAGCATTCATAACTCCAGTAGTTGCTACATATTCAATTTCAATATGTCATTTAGCAGAATCACCAATACCAACCAAGTGAAGTTTCATCAAACTTTTCCATGTAGGAAAGTTTTCCTTGTTGATCTTCGGTCCATACCTTTTATACATCTTGATCTTTATTCTCAAATTACCTTCAAACTTTTTCAAGAGAACTCAGCTCTGATACCAATTGTTAGGATGAATTTAGAATAGTTGAGAGGGGGGGGGGGTGAATCAGTTATCCTTAGGTCCAAATGTGACCATATAAAACTTTAAACCAACTTCAACAACTTAGATCTGCTCGACATCAATAAATAACAAAAGTGTGCAGTTTACTGTACTAATAAAATAAGCTTGCAAAAACTTAACAGTAAAACACAACAATAACATTCACACATTTTGACACCATGATTTAATGTGGAAACCCAATATGGGAAAATCCATAAGTAACATGCTACCAAAATTTCACTCTTCTGAAGCGATGCCCTGTAAGGAGCCAACCTTGTTAAGGTTACAAAACACATTGTCAAATGTGACCTGGTTAAAGGATTTAATCACCCTGTTAGGAGTGGCCTTGTTAGAGGACTTAGAACATTCCAATCTAAATGTCACATTGTTCAAAGGATTTATACTATGACTGTTAGGTCAACCTGGTTAAAGGATTTGAACTGATACAATGGTTAGAAAGTAATTAGAAGGTGTGATCTGATACATACAACTTACTTTGCAAATCCAGATCCAGTTTCAGCTCTAATGCTAATTCACTGAGTGGCCTCCATTTTCATCTCAAACTTCAGATCTGCTTGGAAATCCATCAAGCAATCTCTCTCTACTTCTCTTCTTAGCCTTCTTTGCTAGGTCTTTCCAATTAGTCAATTAACCATGGAATACTCTTGCATACAACTTCTCCTTTCACTTGGATACAATGAAAATAACCTCAGTAGGTTATATTATACCTCTTCATCTAGGTCAGATAAATCTTTGCCGCTTAATCAAGATTGTAGATCTTAGGTTAGGTCAGATCCAATGGATCTTTCCATCATTAAATTTAATGTACTTCTCCAATATAGTCATTAATTAAACATTGAATCCATGCACTAATAATGGTTTCCCATCAATTAAATGAATGTGGACCAATCTTAATTAACAATGCATATCCCAATAGAATCAACTATGTTGGCCATAGATCTCAAATCTCATCAATAAACAAAATATTGTTGCTCATCTTTCTCTGTCTCCCTCGACATTTCACTGGCACTCAGCATCATCTTTTCTTTGCTCAGTATCACCTTTCGCTTTGGGGGGGGCCGCTCCCCCTCCCCACTTTCAATTCATTTTTTTAAAAAAAAATTTATTTAATATATTTTATTTAATAATTATATTAAATGCATGTTAATTTAAGTGTTATTTTAAATTTGTTTTTTTATAAAGTACATAAAATAATACAAGATCATTAATATTTAATCTTAAACCATGTTTATTAATATTTAAAGTATTTAATAAACATAGTTTTATTAATAGTGTTAATTTAACATGATTAATTGTTAAACTATAGTTTAATATATTAATCATTAAATTGAAATAATATATTGATTATTAGATGCAATTAAGATATTAATATGTTTAATTAATTACTTTAGTAAGGAAGTAATTGTTTGATTTTAATTGATATAGGGTTATTAATATTTTAATTAATACATGATTATTAATTCTTATTAATATAGAGATATTGGTTCCAATTAATAGACCTATCATTATTAATTACATTGTTTTAATGGATGTGAATCCCTCGATCAATTTGTATTACGAAATATCACTGAATGGCTAATATATATAGTATAGTTGATTTTTAATCAATCAAATTTACATTATATTAAGTCAAGATGAAATTAATGTCTACTTTCAGTTAGATTGATTCAACCCATGTAATGGTTATTTTTAATTAGTCCATTTAGGTGCTAGGGGTGGACCAAATGGGTTTAATTTTGATGTTATTTATTGTGTTGGATTTAATCGTAAAACTGGATCTATTGGTGAATGAGATGAGTTTATCATATGCATGTAGATGGTTTAAATAGAGGGAAAACGTTATCCATGTATGTTTGTTTTTCAGTCCTTTAGGAAATTTTTATTTCTATGCATCTGTGTGTGATTATGGGGGCATTAGATTACCTTGGATGTATATAGAGGTTGGGGATTTTTTATTATTTCTATTACTTCATGGTGTGTGTGTGTTGTCAGATATTACCCTATACTGACCATGATGACCCTTTCGATTATGTTATCTACTTGTGTACCTATGTGACCGTTCCTGTTGTATGGGATAATAATTTGGGATACACTAGGGTTGTGACCTATGCTAGATCTGTTAGGATCTTTGAGCCTAGGGTAGGTTACCTAGATGCGTAGTAGGAGTTGGCTTGCAATAAGTTCCTTGTCCGTAAGAGACTACTAGATTGCTTATTGTGGAGTTTCTCAATAAGTGATAACTAAAGACATACTGAGAGATTAAAATGAATTAATAAGATGTGTCCTCACCCATGCTTGAGTGCTAGTATAGAGGCTAAGATGGTGTTGAGAAGATGTTAGTTTCCCTGTGAGGTATTTGACATAGTTAGTGGGCCTTGTAAGTTTGAGAGGACATTGGCTCCATGTATGGTCACTTAGGTGCCGAAATCCATTGTGA
Source organism: Thuja plicata (assembly GCA_018584345.1). NCBI lineage: Eukaryota > Viridiplantae > Streptophyta > Pinopsida > Cupressales > Cupressaceae > Thuja > Thuja plicata. Next base: position 4,949,879 of record MU226249.1, read on the forward strand.
TTATCAGGGCTGAACTTAAGGGTAGATGTACATGATGACACCTTCCTTTACACATGCTAGATTTCCTACATTGTCAGTTACCTCTGGATTAGTGAGTATTACCTTTTATATGATTAGTACACCAGATTAGAGAGCTATCAGGATCCCTTGCTTAGTGGTTATGCCTTGTTGGTTATGGATATCCGATTGGGATCTGTTGTTATCTCCTCAGCATAATGAAGTGGACCTTTGTGGTTCCACATGGATGAGTGGTAGTGATTCTTTATCCATTGAGATTCGACATCCTTGTACCAGGTGCTTGATGGTTCTTTGCGGATGAGCTCTTTATGTTTCTTCATCATTTATTATGTAATTTCATTATTGTAATCTTGTATTAGTGTATCGCATGTGATACCTAATCTAGAAATTGTAATAGTAAGTAGTTTAGAGTGATTACCACATACCCTATGGCATGTGCAGTGGATGTGTGTTATGGTGGTTTCATGGTTATCCATGAGGATTATAATTATGGTTATGTAAGTTGTATTTTTTATGCTTAATCAGATGGACTCTTTTGTTATATTGTTAGTTGTGTTTTGCTTTAAGTAATTCAACATCTTGGGACCCTTGATTCATGTAATCTATGTGAGTGTAAGACATGTGTATAAATGGTAATCACTTCCGCATGATTGTATGCTTCTTTACGTTAACTAAAAACAAATATTCAGCACACATAGTGACATGTTCTAGGTTAATCTCTCTTGGTTTCCCTGGCGGGGCATTACAATCTTCATGATCAAAACTTTTGATACTCCTTGAGATGTATGTCAATATAGAAAGGATTGTTAAGTCCTGCTCTGTTAAGAGACTTTTTTCTCCAATAGTTAAACTAAAACAATATAGATGATATGTTCACACATACAACTTTGAATTGAATATTTTTAGATCTATTGTAAGCTCATATACCTTATAATCAATATATCTTATCAATACCTTTGCTCCACTATTTCTACTTGATGATGTTGATGCTTTGTTTCTCGGTGTCTACAAAAATGCAGCTCTTGTTCTTTAGCTTGATTGATCGGGACTGTATGAAGTTATTCTTCATGATTTTCTCTCCAACGTCCTTTTTCTCTATTCACTCCCCTAATTCATAATGAATTAGATTGTATCTTTATAGACATAATATCATTGGTTCTAGGTTTCTTTATCTTCTTGATCTTGGCATGATCCACAATTCTCACCAATCTTGATTTAAAGAAGACTTAAGTTTTAATCCTATAGATAACTCATTGGCAAATGGATTAAAACAAATTTAAAACTCTAGTCATTAACTTGTCATTGAAAACAATATTAACAACTAGTTAACTCCTTCTTTAGCTCTTTCCAGCTAAGTCTTTTGTCATTTTTGAACTTCAGTTCTTTTAGTGTCTTAACTCTTGTTAGCTTCAGTCAACACTTTAGTTCTCCTCGGGCTTCTCCATTAGGTAACACTTGATCCTGCTCGTTGATTAGCACTTGATTCTTCTTTTCAGTTAACACTTGATTCTGCTCATCATTTAACACTTGATTCTACTCATCGGTAATGCTTGTCATTATTCTTTCTTGGTTATCACTGTGAATTTCTTCTTGGGTTCCTTTGTCCATTGGTGTGCACTGCCTATTAGTGTTTGTAGTCACTTTGTGAATACTGGTCTTTTATGCATTAGTGAGAGCATAAAAATTTTCTTTCTGATTCTCTGAAGTCTTTAACTCTTTGTATATAATGAATTTTATTATATCAAGTTAACATCAATGACAATATAATCCATTAACTGGTTTAATGACTTGCATTGACTTTTTGCATTTCGGTGAGCAACTTAACATCTTCAAAAATTCAATCAGTTATGGTTCATCACTGTTAAGTGCAAACTTGTTAGATGATTTAAAACCATTGGTTAGTATTTTGATTTTGTGCATTCACTATGTTTTCAACAAGTAAAAACCTTTGGATACTCCTTGGGATGTATCTCAATATATAAAGGACTGTTAAATCCCACTTGGTTAAGAGATTTTTTGAATCAACGGTTAAATTGAAATAGTGAATGATTTGTTCAGTAATACAACTTTACTTTGCAAATTTTCAGATCTATTGTAAGTTCATAATACCTCTCTTATCAATATGCTCTTCAATTCCTTTTCTCCCCTTCTTTCTTCTTGGTGAATGTTGTGGCTTCTCTATTGCTCGATGTCTATAGAATTTCTTTTCTCTGTTCTTCAGCTTGTATGATTAGGTATGCATGAAAATTTTTATCTTCACCATAATACACTCATCATTCCTCTCTTCATATTTAATTACTTATATCTTTATATATACATGATTTAGCCATTCAATCTTCTTGTTTTCTTTGTTGATCACTTCTTGATACGTAAAGCTTGTCATGCTTGCTTTAGTTTTATTTCATAAATCTCTCATTGTTTTCTGGAATAAAACATGCTTTAAATCTCCTTATCTTTTAGCTATTAACTGATTGATATAAATAAAGTAAACAATCAATTAACTCAAAATATACCTTTGCGAGCTAAGTTGTTCTGTCATTTTATAACTTCAATTCCTGTTTCTCAATACTACAGTTGTGCTTAGTAACTACTGCAGATAGCTTGGGCATCAACTTGTTAGGAATAACAGTCCACAAGACAACTAAGAGAGGTGGTGAATCAGTTGTAATAGAGATTATTAAACTTTAAACTTTATAAACCATATTAGAAAAAGTAAATGATAACACAGTAAATGCCAACACCATAACACAATACTTGTTGTCAAGGAAACCCTGTTAAAGGTAAAACCTCGGTGGGAATTAACACCCATAAATAATGTACTAAGAGTATAGTATCCTTATTAAAAGATATTAGCCATGTTAGGAGCTTGTTACAACATTACAGTACACAGTCCCTGTTAGGAGATAAACCTTGTTAGGAGTCAAAAAAAATAGTAGGCTCACTGCCAAGGCACACTACCCAAAGAAGGTTAAAGCCACCCTCAACGATTTACAATCCAAATAAGTGTATAAAGCAAATACACAATCCAGTGAACTGTCTGATAGCAACTATCTTTGCTTGGTCAGTTCCAGTGAAGTATAACAATCAACTCTGCTCTACATCTAGCAGTCAACAAGCCTTGTAGCTTTCACACATATCTTCCTTTTTAATCTCTACCACATCTTCTCCATAAGAAAAGATCTCTCATATATACCTTCTTTCAATAACACATTAGGTCGGCTAGTTAAGCTTTCCCAATACATAATTAATTAACTAATTCAGCCAATTAAGGCTTTCCATCATAGAAATAATTATATAACCCCTTTCTAAGATACATATGGTACCTATATAAATTAAAAATCAATTTTAATCCGTCACGTATACTTCCAGATCTTCAATCCATGCTCACAATCAATTTCACATGCTACATGTTTAAAGTCTGCTAGTAAATAGGTATTCTATAGAATACAAGCCATAGATGACATCACTAGTAGCCAAACAACAATATAACTCAACCCATTACTCTAACATATGTTGGCTGTCCACTAGTAAGGTTGCTTCTTATGAAATATATTTTCCACAAAGATACACCAGAAACACAGAGACCTACTTTATCCATAATCATAGTTACAGCCTAGAAAATTAGTCATAACCAAATCAACTGTAACAACCACAATATGTAACATAAATATAAGAGACCTTAGGAATAAGGTCATCACACATCCTTATACTTAAAGCCAACTTAGATCATTCTGAATCATCTGTACCATTTTCGTACACTACTTTCATTCAAGTAACAAGTTTGTTTCTCCATAGAAATATGTTGACATTAGTGAACAACAACATGAACATCAACATCATGATTAGTACCAAAAATAATATCATCCAACAATGTCCCCCTTTGGCATTGATAGAAAAAAATGGGAAAATCCATATACAACAACCCAAAAGTACTCTCTCTCAATACAATCTTCTCAATATCCTCAACACAAATCTCTCAAAATAGTAAGGATTTTCACAAAGATTCCTTCCCCCTTTGGAAACAATGGCAAAGGGTGCCATAACTCATCTGTAGTCTTCTGTAAGGTGTAGCTTTTTAAAATCTTCATGTCCATCAACTAGGTGCAAGATCACCCAAATGTATTTCATAGTGTTCTCCTTTGATCACTCCCTCTAAGGAGTAGATCCATACATCAAGTCCAGAAAGTGATATAGCTCTAAAATCCATTGCACTGATGCATATCTGCATCAATTAATTACCACTATGAGGTTCCACCACCCCAAGCATGCCTCTGAGATATTCAAAAGCATATTTTGACAAAGGTTTGGTAAATATATCTACTATCTATTCCTTTGTGCTAATGTACTCCAGTCTAATTTCTTTATTTGCTACCTTCTCCCTCAAGAAAAGATACTTAATAGAAATATGCTTAGCCTTTGAATGCATTATAGGATTCTTTGACATGTTTACTATGCTAGTGTTATCACAATGTTTAACCACTGGCTCTTTGAAAATTACTCCAAGGTCTTCCAACATTTGTTTCATCCAAATAACTTATGTATAATTTATTGCAGCAGCAACATATTCTAACTTAGTGTGAGATTGAGTAATACAGTTCTACTTCTTTCTCAACCAAGAAACCAACCTTTTCCCAAGGAAAAATGCACCACCACTTGTACTCTTCCTGTCATCCACATTACCTGCCAAATCAGCATCAGTAAAGGCATGCAAATTAAAATCATCAAATTTTTCATACCACAATCTATATTCAATTGTTCCTTTCAAATATCTAAAAATTCTTTTCACAGCAACAAAATGTGTTTCTTTAGGATCTGCCTGATATTTAGCCACAATTCCAACTGCATTGGTAATATCTGGTCTACTGTGTGTTAGATATTGTAGACCTCCAATCATTGATCTATACTTATTCTAAACAATACTTTGAGTCTCATCACTATTATTCATTTTGTTTCTAGCACCATAGGTTTTCCCACAGTTTTACAATCTTCCATTCCAAAGAAATTCAACATTTCCTTAAGATACTTGGTCTAAGATATAAAAATGTCATTCTTACTCTGATTAATTTGCAAACCAAAAAATAATTTCATCTCACCAATAATTGACATTTCAAATTCATTTTCCATTTCTTTAGAAAACTTCTTACTCATCTTATCATTGCGTCCAAAGATGATATCATCAACAAAAACTTCTATAATCAAGATTCCATCTTCATCAGTTCTTAAGTATAAATTACTATCTGCATTACCTTTCCTAAAACCAAGATGAAGTAGATATTTGTCCAGTTTTTCATACCATGTCCTTGGTGCTTGTTTCATTCCATACGGTGCCTTCTTCAATCTGTAAACCATGTTTTCATCATCTGTCAAAGGAAAACCATCAGGTTTCTCAATGTAAACTTCTTCTTCTAGATCACCATTCCAGAATGCTGACTTCACATCCATCTGATAAACCTTAAAGTCTTTATGTGTAGCATAATAAATAAATAATCTCACAACTTCCATTCTAGCAACAAGAGAAAAAATTTCTTCATAGTCTATGCCTTCTTATTGTGAATATCCTTTGCATACCAATCTAGACTTGTTTCTTACCATTGTTCCTTCCTCATCCATCTTATTTTTGAAAACCCATTTAGTACCAATCACATTTTTGTTCTTAGGTCTTGGAACCAATTCCCAAGTATTTTTTTTCTTTATTTTTCTAGTTCTTCTTCCATAGCTTTAGTCCAAGATTTATCTCTACATGCTTCATCAGTAGTCTTTGGTTCAACTTGATAAATAAAACAAATCTCATCTCTAACTCTATATCTATTCATCATACCTTTACTTGCATCACCAATAATCTAATCTTTGGGATGGTTGTTTATAACATACCTTGGTGTCTTCAATGTTTCAGCAAATTCAGTCTGTTCTTCTTCAATCTCACCATCAATCATCAAATATTCTTCCAGTTCAACAACAACCTCTTTTGTTTGTGTAATCTGGCCACATTCATACATTCTTTCTTGAATCTGAAACTTTTCATCTATCCTCACATTGGGGCTTTCAATCAACTTTCTCAATCTTAGATTGAAACATTTGTATTCTTTGCTTTTAGTAGAGTAACCAAGAAAGATTCCTTCATCACTTCTAGCATCACACTTGCCTATCTAATCATCTGTCTTGATATAACATTTACTTCCAAATATTCTTAAATATTTCATAGTAGGTATATGATCAAACCATAATTCATAAGGAGTTTTATTTGTACGTTCTCTGATCTAAATTCTGTTCAAAGTGTACACAGCAGTCCCAACTGCTTCTCTCTAGTGAACATGTCACACATTTCCTTCTAGAAACATTGTCCTTGCAGCATCTAATATAGTTATGTTTCTTCGCTCTGCAATCCCATTATGTTGTGGAGTTCTAGGGGCTGAATTCTATCTGTATATTCCATTTTCTTCATAGTATGTATTAAATAGCTTTGATGTAAAATCTCCTCCTGTGTCTGATCTTAAACACTTCATCTTTAAACTAGATTCATTCTCAACTTTTTCTTCGAATAACTTGAACTTTTCAAATGCTTCAGATTTATCTCTCAAATATGTAACCCACATCATTCTATAAAATTCATCAACAAATAGTATAAAGTACCTTTCACCATAGTATGATCTTATTTTTGTAGGACCACGTAGATATATATGTATCAGATCCAGCTTCCCTTTTCTGAATAATATTTTCTCTTAAAAGTGCTTCTGGTATGCTTCCCCATAACACACACTCTACACATAGTGTTAGATGTCTTTACACTCTTAGGTAGATCTCTTAGTGCTTTTTTCATACTTTCCTTCAAAATGTTATCAAAGTTAACATGACAAAATCTTCTGTGCCATAACCAACTATCATCAACCATTGCAATAAAAAAAGAAGCTTTAGATGTGTTCAATTCAAATACATTACCTCTAGATTCAGTACCAGATGTGATCAGGTCTCCTTCTTTAATTCTGATTGAGCATTTCCCATCAATGAATTTCAATTGATAGCCCTTGTCTACTAACTGTCCAACACTCAACAGATTATGCTTAAGTCCATCAACAAGTAATACATTGTTAGTATTAGTCTTTCCATCCAAAGAAATAGATCCAATTCCAATAATAATCTTAGGATTATTATCACCAAATTTGACAACACTGTCATCATGTATTTTCAAACTCACAAACTTATGTTTAGTTCCAGTGATATGATGTGAAAAACCACTCTCTATAACCCATTCAGATTTCTTTTCAACTCGAGATACTAAGGATTTTTCTTCATGCATAGTTACATCATCCTTTATAGAAATGAATCCAATTTCATCATAGTCACCATCATCATCATCTGATACACCCTCACTAGCATAATAACATTCCTTGTTTTTTGAATATTTAGACTTGAAAAACTTAGGTTTGTGCTTTGGAACTCTTGTAGGACATCTAGATGAAAAATGACCAATCTTGTTACATGAAAAACATTTCAAAGGTAATTTTCCTTCAAATTTACCCTTACCTCTCTTTTCTCTTCTTCAGTGATTCCATCTTTTTCTTCCAGTTCTATATTTTTTCTTGCTTTTTAAACTTGTCTCCAACAAATAATGCTTCCAGTCTTGTCCAGATCTCATGTGCAGAATCCAAGTCCTTTACTTCAGTGAATTCTCCTTCTGAAAGTGCACTGATCAAAGATTCCCTTACAACCATATTACATGAAAATAACTTCTTTTGATCATCAGTAGCTTTATCTAACTCATCCTCAATCACTATTTTTTCATCCTTCTTTAAGATCATCTAGTAATCAATTTCCAGACATAGCAAGTGTGTTCTCATCTTGTTATTCCAACTGTCAAAGTTTTTAGGATCAAACTTCAAACTATTCTTCATTTAGTAAGTCATCTTTAGGATCACCTCAAGCTCCTAAAATTTCTCTCTAAGGACCACAAGCTTTGATACCAATTATTAGGAATAATAGTCCATGAGACGTCTACGAGGGGGGTGAATCAATTGTAATAGAGATTATTAAACTTTAAAGTTTATAAACCATATCAAAAAAAGTAAATGATAAGATAGTAAATGCCGACACCATAACACAATACTTGTTGTCGAGGAAACCCTATTAAAGGTAAAAATCTGGTGGGACTTAACACCCAAAAATAATGTACTGAGAGTATAGTATCCTTGTTAAAAGCTATTAGCCCTATTAGGATCTTGTTACAACATTACAGTACACAATCCCTATTAGGAGACATACCCAGTTAGGAGTCAAAGAAAATAGTAGTCTCACTACCAAAAGAAGGTTAAAGCCACCCTCAAATATTTACAATCAGAATAAGTGTATAAAGAAAATACACAATCCAGTGAACTATCTGATAGAAACTATCTTTGCTTGGTCAGTTCCAGTGAAGTATAACAATCAAATCTTCTCTACATCCAAAATTCAACAAGCCTCACATCTTTCACACACCTCCTCCTTTTTAATCTCTTCCACATCTTCTCGATAAGAAAAGATCTCTTATATATAACTTATTTCAATAACACATTAGGTCAGCCAATTAAGCTTTCCTAATACATAATTAATTAACTAGGTCAGCCAATTAAGGCTTTCCATCATAGAAATTATTATATAACCCCTTTCTAGGATACACACGGTACCTATAACAAGTAAACATCAATTATAATCTATAATATATACTTCTAGATCCACAATCCATGCTCATAATCACTTTCACAGGCTACATGTCTGAAGTCGGCTAGTAAATAGGTCTTCTCCAGAATACACACCACAATTAACATCACCAGTAGGAAAACAACAATCAAACTCAACCCATTACTCCAACATATGTCATTTGTCCACTAGTAAGCTCACTTCTTCTAAAATATATTTTCCACAAAGATACACTAGAAACATAGAGACCTTCTCTGTCCAGAATCACAGTTACAATCCAGAAAACTAGTCTTCACCAAATCAATTGTAACAACCACAATATGTAATATAAATCCAAGCGACCTTAGGAATAAGTTCATCACAAATCCTTCTACTTAAATCCAACTTTGATCATTCTGAATCATCTGTACAGTGTCCATACACTTCTTTCATTCAAGTGACAAGTCTATTTCTCCATAGAAATATGTTGACATCAGTGACAAAAACATGAACATCAACAGCATGATGAGTACCAAAACTGGTATCATCCAACACAACTTTAGTTTTGTTCATTGACAACTATAGTTATCTCAGTAATGCTTGTTCAGGTCTCACTTTCTCAAGTAACTGATGAACTGGATAGGGTGTTGGACTGATCAACAAGGTAAGATACACAAATTTGGTTTATGAATAAACTACCCTTCCAAAAGCACAATGGCTCCAAAAGACCCAATTCAACCAAGGTTACCCTAGATACAAAGAAATGATAGATTTGATGTATTTGGGATTTTTAAGGACATATCAAAGTGGTTTTGTGGTTTCTAGAGTCCTCCCTTACAATGGCAAAATTTCTTCAAACTGGCCTAGAAACCTAATTGACAATCTTGAAGCCCAACAATGACCTTTTTGGCCTTCAAACTCTTCACTTACCAAAAATTCTAAGGAAACTAAATTCATATTCAGACACCCTTTTGGCCATACGACAACATATTGAAATCTTAGGTACTGGTACTTTGGACCAAATTGTAGTACCCTGACTGTACTCCTGCAAATGCACTCAAAACTTGATGATTTAACAAATCAACTATATCATAATCATGTCTTCAAGGTCTAAACTTTCAAGAAGTGACCTAAAATGACTCAAAACCTCTAATCCTAGGAGGAATTAGACCCAAACCACAAGGAACCCCAAAAGCCCCAATTTGGTTACTCTGAACCCTTAAGCCTAGGGCTTCACCAATCTCAACCATCCACACTCTTCTAGGAACAATTGGTGGTTGATTCACCATTAATGCCACCCCACAAGACTATTCCAAACATAAAAAGGCTATTTCATTCATCCTGATCTCCCAGTTCTATACCTTAGCCATCAATTTCACTTGAAACCTTCCATAAATCAATCTATGATCACTTCATTCCTTGAATCTCTACAAGAATAAATATTAGAACTTATAGTACATGGTTAGTATCTCCCTTCCATGGATTCTAGGCCTTTGAGACCATGTAAAGGATCAAGGTTTGCAAAATAACAACAAAATAGATGAAAACTTAACAAAATCAGACTTTCAACTTGCTGGAAATGATAGTACAATCATGTAAAATGTCTTTCAATGCATTGGACAGAAAGAAAAATGGTTTTAGATTTCTTACTATTCTAACATAAACTCAAAAAAATAAAGCAAGAAGTGTTAAACCTTCCAACAATGCATAGAACATCAAAGTTGCTGATTAAACTTTGTAATTGATTGATATCCATGTTACAGTCCATACACTCTAGTCGTCATATCTAAACAATAGAGTGCCAATTACAAATAGGAAACCAAAACTTAACTTCCCCAACCTCTTTCAATCAGTTTGAGGGATTATTTAAGTGTTTAGACCATAGAAACTTCATTTCCCTCCTAAATGGCTATTAGCCGTTACTTTTCAAATATTTGAATTTTTAAACTTTAAAAATGCTTTTAAACCTTTGTAATTTGGAAATTAAGAACTCCAAAGGATGTCAAACACCTAGGAGACTTTTTTAAAGCCAACATTAACCCCTAGAATCTCCTAAAAACATTGGGACACTAATGGTCCAAGTTACATTCATTTAATCCTTTGAAGGATATAACTTATTCTTAATATGCAAATGCCATTTCATGACATCAAATCATTATAGGAGCCAATACACTATAGTTGATATGATTTGCATCACCTAGGACCCCTTTGATATCCTTGGACCTCTAATTTCCATTAGGTTCCCTCCATTCCTTCATAGTATTCATGGTTTGATTCATGGTCTTCATGTTGATCATTGGTGCTCCTACATCATACTCCCCACTGTCAATGAAATGCTTGTCCCAAGACTTGTGTGGCTTAAAGGATCTCTGTAATGTAGGGGTGAAGTAATCCTCCAAATTGATCTTCCTTCTCACACCTTTCCAACCTTCATTCACACACAATTTGTTAAAAGAAAAACATGGTTTTGCTGACTATCCTTGGGAAGGATAGTGAGAGGGTTGGAAGTCCTTCTCCTTTGATCCACTCCATGGATTAGATATTTGATCTAACATCTCTGTCCCCTTGCTTTTCTTTGGCTACATCATAGGACACTTTATGGTCCCAAATTGCACAAAGGCTAGGTCCCAAAGCTTTCCACCTTTAGGACTATCATAGTAGCCTCTTGATTGTACTTCCGTATCCCTCTTCCATCTAGTATCATACTGAACCTTCTTTTCTATCTCCTTCCTAAAACACATAAGTATTGGCTCTTCTTGGTCCCTTACTAATGGTTTCAACTGATATCTCTTTCCTTCATGGTGAACCAAATACTTATTGTAGAATCCATCAGGAATAAATTTCCTTGACCATTGCCAAGACCTACCTAAGATCAAGTGTCCACAACTCATATCCAAAACATCACACAATACCCTATCTCTGTACTTGCCAACTGAAAATTCAATCATGACTTGAGTACTAACCAACAAATTCTAACTCACATTTACCCAAGTAGCATAATCCGTCTTAGGATGTAAAAATGTTTTTAAATTTAACTTCCTCACAACTTCATGAGACACAACATTATGACTTGCTCCTGAGTCTGTAATGAGTCTACATACTTTACCTTTGATTAAGAAATTTGATCTGAGTATACTCATTTTTGGATTCCATGGCTGTCCTCTTCCCATTAATAAGCATTCTCCATCCTCTGGTTTAATTACAATGGGCTCTTTCTAGTCTTCTCTCTTTGTGTCTTCTTCCATCAAGTTCACTCTCCTATCTCTTCCCTTGTCTTCATTCAATTTAGGACATCTAAAGGACTGATGACCCACTTCATTGCAAGTAAAACATCTTTCTGTGAACATCTCATTTCATCTTCCTCCACTTCTTCCTCCTATATATCCTCCTCTTGTCTCTAATGTGTATGGCTTGTCTTTTTCATTGTTATTCTAAAAATTAGTGGTACCTCTACATCCTCTTCCTCTCATAAAATATCCTCCTCTTGTATTATTTTGCTTCTCATGCCTTCTTCTTATCTTCTCTTCATCCTTCATGGCTAACTGATAACATTCATCAATTGTCATTGGGGTAGTAAGAATAAGTTCATCTTGAATGTTGAACCTTAGGCCCCCCATGTACATTTCAATCTTTTCTTCCACTTCTTCTTCATGCCCTGTTCTGATATCCAACTTATGGAACTCCTCAGCATACCTCTGCACATCCATGTCTTTTTGTCTAAAATCTCTCATTTTCTTATACAACTGTACTCTATAGTCCTTTGGGAAAAAAAATTCCTTCATCTTCTCCATCATTCTATACCAAGATGTGATCTTCACTTTCCCATTCTTCCATCTTTCTATGTGAACACAATCCCACCACAATAATGCATGTCCCTTCATCCTGGACTTTTCAATCTTCACTTTATCCTTCTCCTCTATTCCTTCACACTCAAAGAAATTCTATATTGCACTAAACCACTCTATTATTCCTTCATCATCCATCTTCCCTCCATACATTGGTAAGTCTTTCCTTACCCTTGAATCTCCATTCTTTATGGCCTTCACCAACTTAGCCATCCTCTCATCCTCAGGATTTAACTGCTCTTCCTCTTGGGGTACTTCTTCTTCTACTTCCTCATCCAATCTGATCCTCTTGTCTCTCTTCTCTAGTTCTGAGATTCTCTCCAACATGGCCTTCATCATTCTGTCCTTCTCATGGTTGTGTGTGTTAAAATGTGGACCTATTATCTACAACATGACACTTCAATAGGACATTATATTAGCGAAGAACGGGTTAGATGAGCATATAAATCCACTAAAATTGACCTATTGCTTTCTAGCTAGGAAGAGTATGAAAAACAACATAATAGCCCTCAGCTTATGCCTCTTTTAGTGACATATACATCCTAGCATGAAATATTTGACTTTAAAATGAGAAAGATATCTAAATAACATGCATTCTAGCTCTAAAAAGCATGAAACTAACAATGCATAAACATGAAATACTAAATGAAATATGAGTGTATACTAATCCTAGCAGCATAAAAATGCATTTTCAATATAAGGTAAGGGCTCATTTGTGCTCAAAAACCCCTTCTATTTATAGAAGAATGAGGAGAGAGAGGAGGAAAAAGGTGCATTAATGAGTTGAAAATATCATTAATGGTGTGTAAGAAGAAATAAATGCCAAAGGCATTCAATAGGCATGGGGGAGACATGGGCTCAAGGAATCTTCATTAATGAGGAATTTATGAGAGCCTTAAAGAAGCATGGGAAGGGTGTAATAGGGTGTCTTGAGAAAGTGGACTTGAGGGAAGGAATCTTGAGATTCCTTGACTTTCTCAAGTGGGTGGAGTCCTTAATCACTCCCTAGTGGAATGTGACAACATTAGAAGGTGGGTTAGGATAAAATTAGGATTAGAATTAGATTAGCATGGGAGGAATAGGTTGGTATGGGTTAGAACCCAGGGTAGAAGTGGTTGAGATAGGTTAGGTTAGGTTTTAGGGGAATATAAATGAAATTATTTATTTGACATAATTCATTTAAATATATAGGATTTAATTATTTAAGCATTTTATTGCTTTTCAATAATTAAGGGGACTATAGCCATTTTAATTAAATTAATTAGGCTAGGGGAATGGGTTCATTTAAAAGTGAGAAATTTATTTAGGGTTTATTAATTTAGTGATTTGATCACTTTTAGGAGATTAAATTGATTTCAAAAGAATAATGCCAAGTAGTAACAGGGTCATTTAAACATAATTGGGGGTATGATCACACTTAGGGAAAATAGGGTCTATTGTCGAAGAAGACCAAATCCAGGTGGTTACATTTGCCCCTCTTTGAATTGATGTGCGAGCAGCGCATTGATTCAAAGAAAGTTTTTGATTTTGACTTCAGAAAGATTGAGAATTTCGTTCTTGGTTGTCGAATGAAATGTTAATGAGATTAGTCTCACACTTGATTGAACTAAACTGATAGAATTGACTTTGAACTTGGTTGTCGTACAAAGGTCAATAAAAGATCTTAAAGATACCAATTCTAAACTTGGTTTTCGTCCAAAGATTGATAACACTGATTCCGAACTTGGTTGTCATCCGAAAGTCAGTATGAAGCTTCCAGGAGCTTAGTAAGAATCTTTTAAAATGAGGAAACAGAAGATATCCACCTTATGAGAACCAAATCTTTCTATCCAACAATTATGACTTAGGCAAGGAAACTTTCATGCCCCTACTTTGTTTGATAATGAAGTTGTTTTAATTTTTTTTTGAGCAAAAAAGTTGATGATAGTGTGATCAGCCCCCCTCAGGAATGAAATCGAAGGAAAATAATAAAATCCCTTAGTTGTATCACTTGCAGGAAGCAGTTAGGGAAAGAAAGAAGTAGAAGAAGGAAGAAGTGGGCATGGGTTTTTGATAAAAACACACGAAAACCAAGTTAATTACATGAAAATGTGAGTGGTTAAATTGATAAAATGATGTCAGACCAAGTTTTATGATGAGATGTGCAATTTTGACAAATTTTTAGAAGAAAAGGAGCAATTTTGCATTTTTAGGAGGTGTCACAAAAATGTTATTGTATTGCATAGAACACTCTAGGTACCTTCGATTTAGTTCCCAATTGATCAAAGGGAGAACAAAAATGGAGTTTTAGGTGCCTGGGAGGAGTTTCAGAACCCTTAATTAGCTCAAAAGACCAATATAAGCCTCATATATTACCATTTTACTATTCATTTTCACTCTTATATGTTGTACATTTGAGAGCTCTATAGAGAAGATGGTGGTCCCTATGAGGAAGCATCATTTTGAGATGAGCCATCAACACCAGCACCCGACCGACTACCCACCTCCGGTAAGTGCTCTAAAAAATACCTTGTGAAGTTCGCAAATTTGATTTTTACGCATTTTTGTAGCTTTTACAACCATTTCAATTTTGGGTTGCATCTGGGATTTTGGATCGCACCCTATCAAACCCGCGTCGCATTTGGTATTTCCCAGATTGCATCCTATTTTTCCAAATTTCTACATCGCATCCAGGATACTCTGGATTGCATCCAATTGCTCTTTTTTAGGCTTAGTTTTGGGTCAAAATTTTAGTTTGGTCGCACCCTGCCAATGTGTTCTGGATTGCATCCTGATTTTCTAGGATTGCATCTAGTATGCTCAATCACATCCTATTTTTCCAGGGTCACATCTGGTAAAAGAGATCACATCCTGATTTCCAAAATCACATCTCATTTGTGGACTTATAAATTTATTCATTCTGAATTGTGTGTCTACTGTGAATCTGTAATCACTTAGCTGATCTATATTTCTGTGCTTGTAGCTTAGATAGAATATTGAGTTATCTCGTATTTGTCAAAATAGGTTGATTTTGAGGTAGTTGCCTTTCGAGGCACATATCCAGGAAATTTTCTTGCATTTTCTAGATTTTTGATAGATGATGAGAAGGAGACAGTAGTCCACTGTGGATTATGATCATTGATGGGTTTACCCAATATAGGGGTAAACTGAGGTTTGTTGACTGCTCTTGCCGAGAGATGGCACTCAGAGCACAACACCTTCCATCTCCCAATCGAGGAGATGAAATTTACTCTAAAGGATGTATGATGCATACTCTGTGTTCCTATTATGGGCCACGAGGTGCACTTCAAGTCTATATCTACCGTGGTGATTGGTGCAGCTCACCGATATTTTCAGGATGATACTATTAACCACAGATACTTGGCTTGGGATTACATGGTGGAGAATTATGATCAGCTATTTGTATTCATGGTAGGCCTAATTGGTGGCATTCTGATGCCAAACAGAGGACAACATGGGTTTATGGTCAGTTGGGTGGACATACTTGAGCAAATGGTCTTCCAGAGATAGAGATTTGCATGGGGTAGCTGCATTCTAGCCCATATGTACCATGAGCTTCATGAGATCGTGTACCACTATACCTGGAGCATGACTATGGGTATCCTGATTCTTTAGATCTGGGCCTGGGAGCATATCCCTATTACACGGCCAATAGTAGATAGGTAGTGGGCACCTGAGTTCCCATATGTATATATGTATCTAGGTCTTATTCAGCAGCCCCATCTAGGCAAGGTAGAGTACTGGCACAGACTCTTTGATGATATGACAGCGGTCGTATGGCGACCATATTTAGACTACGAGGAGTGGACTTCAGATGCCAAGTAGGTACCATTTTTTTTCCAGAGCCCGTATCTCATTGGATGGACCAGATATTTTGTTGAGCGGTTTGCACACACCTGAGTCCTCAGATAATATGGCTATCGATAGGGTAGGACATAGGATATTACAATATATACATGGATCTAAGATGAGACACCACTATGGGGTGTCTAGCTTAGGTACAAGAGAGCTCATCAGGAGATCTGATACATGGTCGAAGTAGACTGGGGCCTTTTCCTTGATGTTGCTAATGCAAGTGTTTCTAATGGGTATGCTGCAGAGATGCTTTAGTATCTATTTCCACATTTCACAGTGCTAGAGGAGCCAATTGATTATGATTTGGATGAGCGTCCTGCTAGAGGGAGGGGAGGAGCACAAAGAGATAGGGGCACAAGCCGACATAGAGGAAGGGATGGAGGCTAATATGGAGGGAGAGATGGTAGAAAGCCTCATCCAGATGATAGTGATGATGGGGAGATGACAGGGGTGGAGGTGCTATGGGTGGCCACTCAGAGGATGCCAATGGTAGCAGAGAGGGTCAGTGCACCCGATTTAGATTTTTTGCTCCTAGGATAGATCCATGGCCATTATTGATAGGAGAGTAGCAGAAGAAGAGGTAGCAGTAGTAGAGACAACTTGATCGGTCATAGGATAGATCTTCAGGACAAGATACCGGTAGGGGTTCAGGCAGGGACAAAGATCAGTTATCTTAGTGCGAGCAAGAGCAAGAGGAGCTTAGGGCACAAATTACTACTTTAGAGGCCAGAGTGATTGTTGTAGATGCATTGCTGGCTTATAGGGATAGATAGATAGAGAGGATTAGGGTAGAGCGGGATAGGAAGGGCGACATGCTCAGAGCAGAGAGAGATGTATAGGCTTGGACTGCAGTCCATCGGGCTCAAAGAGCCACATATTATTATGCTCTATACCATGCTGTAGTGCCAGAGGGACAGAGAGCAGTATCTTTTTCACACCTAACACAATAGTCTAAGGGGGTGATGTCTCCTCCTCCTCCATTTCTACCTCCTCCTCCTCCTCCAGATCAGGGAGAGGGTGGGAGCTAGAGCTGAGATATTTTGTCGCATTTAGTAAATCTAAGTTCATATTATATATCTGGATCCTTCTGAGATCCTATTTTTGTACATGACATACATATATATCTGATTCATTATGTCTGTCTAATACTCTTTATGTGGATTTGTGCCATGCTTTCATATGTACCATGTTTTGAGATATATATATGATGTCGTTGATTCTGTTCCTGACATGTTATATGAGTTCCATTTGCTTCGATAGATTTATTTTTCACATGTGATTATATCTTGGCCATATGATGAGTTAGATTTTAGATGATGACATCATTGTATGCATGTTTTGAGTTATCACTGATATAAATATGTTTCAAATGATATTATGTG
>MU226249.1:4967824-4980291 GCA_018584345.1 Thuja plicata
AATATATATATATATATATATATATATATATATATATATATATATATATATATATATGGATGGACGTAGTTAAATTGGTGTTTAGAAGAAGAAATATAGAAATCACTTTCGAGCACAAATTCCCAAATGATTTTATTTCCTTCAAAATGCATCCTTCAACCTCTAAATACAGCTATATGCAGACTCTTAGGACTTGTCACTGATTAGAAAATATTGCAACATTTTTATCATCATTGCACGCTTTTCAGAATGGATACCACCTAATAGTACAACCATCACTAATACCCACTGATATTATGACAATACATATACTATATTTATTGGAATGTTGTAAATAGACTTAGGCATCAAGGCATAGATGCCAGGATAACAAAATAGTCACCTTCCTTTTATTATATCAGAATTTGTCTAATGCAAGATATTGAACCCGCAATGACCTTCAAGATTCATATCCTTGGGTACATTATGCTTCGTATACTTTAGTGAGAATCTAAATCATAAAATAGACAAGGAAATTGTTTCAACCTCACCATAGTTTACACCTAACAAAGATCGAGATATATGCGTCTATCCACTCATGATGGAAGCTCTTACCATAACCATCCAAGTTAGGTGAAATTTATAGGATTACTTGTAATAATCACCATAAGAAGAAAACTAGGGAAACATTATGCCCCCTATCCTTGTGAATCTTTGTCTTTGCGAAGACGTCATGGAGTAACTCAGAAGGTATAACAACATCAATTGAGAATCAATAAAAAAACATAACTGCTTAGATGCCCCTAGTTAAATATTATCAAGACATAAAAGAGTTATGGTCAATCTAAGACCAAAATGTGTTTAAGTAATACTATTGATTCATTTTTCAAGCATAATATAGATTCATCAATCAAAATTAGGAATTCAAGAAAATAGGTATTCCATGTCTGCGTAGAAGTTCATTCATGTTTGCAATCAAATGTAGGTCTTAGGAACATCGTTCATGTTAGTGCAATGTTTGTGTCACCTTTGTGTCGTGAAAGTGACAATGGTAGTGAAAGTATCAGAAAGCATCGTATCATGAGACAAACCATCTATGACGACCTAGCAGATGCAACCTATTAGATTGGAAAAGATGCCCCCAGTGCAGAATGACTTGATCCTAAGACAGAAATGCAGACAAATCCCAAGTGAGGATAAGATAGTTTTTTATGAAATGAAGTCAACATTTTAGCATAGATGTAATTGTGAAGCCTTAGTATCAGTACTACATTGATAGATGGAGCACAGAACATAAGTGATGCTTGATTTCCTGGTTTTCACCACTTGGCAAGATCTTTTCTTTCTTTTTTTGCTACCAAGATGCCTATTTTACTAGGTTGTCATCAAGGCACTTTTCTCTTTTTCAAATTTTTTGCTATTTTTTCTTTTTTGAATGTTTTTTTAGTATCAAGGTGCCTGTTTACTAGGTTTTCACCAAGGATATCCTTTGTTCAGGACTTTTTCCATTGTTTTTGGATTTCTTCAGGAGCAATTTTCTGACTATTTTTGGTATTTTCTAAAAAAAATTTGTTGTACAGGCTCTACTAGTCGAACATTAAGTGTAGAACTGCTTCCAATGTAGAGTATTGATAGGATATGGAAGAACATCCCCCTCAGGTGTAGCTAGTAGATAAGCTCCAGTCCCAAAAGTAGTAGTGATAACATAAGGTCCTAACCAATTAGGTTCAAATTTTCCTTTCTGCTCTCTGTTACGCTGGTTCTTAGGATTCTCCTTTAGGACGAGATCTCCTACTTCAAATTTTTGTGGCATGACCTTCTTGTTGTACCCTTTGGACATGTGTTCTTGATACACTTTCAGATGATTGAATGCCTGTTGCCTACGCTCATCAAGTAGGTCTAAAGAATTCACCCAATCGACGCGGTACTGCTCATCAATAACAAGACCTTGTAAAGATATTTGAAAAGATGGGATTTCAACCTCAATAGGTAGAACTGCCTCAGTGCCATAGACTAAGGAAAATGGCGTGGCTCCTGCTGGTGTTTTGATGCTTGTTCTATAGGCCCATAGTACTAGATTCAGTTGTAGATGCCAGTCTCTACCAGACTTACTCACAGTTCTATGTAGGATTTTTAGAATATTTTTATTGGATGCCTCAGTCTATCCATTACCTTGAGGGTAATAGATTAAGGAGCAATGTTGAGTGACGTGGAACTATTCACAAAGGTCATCAATGTCTTGACTTTTAGATTGGCCCCCATTGTCCATTATAATTGATGAGGGTATCCCATATCTACAGATAATGTAGTTTACAATGAACATAGCCACCTATTTTCCCATGGATTTGATTAGCACCATGACCTCAACCCACTTTGTGAAATACTCAGTGGCCGTAATGATGATTTTGTGTCCATTTGAAGAACTGGGATATATTTGTCCAACCAAGTCAAAGGCCAATTGCTGAAATGGCCAATGTGTTATAAAAGGAATAAGTTCTCTGGTAGGAGCATGGATAAGATTTCCATGTGTCTGACATTTTTGACATGTTTTCAAGAATTGAATAGCATATTTTTCCATGGTAGTCTAGTAATATCCAACTCTAAGCAGTTTCTTAGCTAATGAAAAGTCATTCGAATGTGATCCACATACACCTTCATGAACTTCTTTTAATGCGAGATCAGACTCTTCAATTTATAAACATCTAAGAAGTGTACCATCAAGACCTCGTCGACATGATGCAATGTTGTCCTAATTAAGGCTCTTTTCTCATTTCGGGATAGATTATTAGGAATGGCTTGGTCCGTGAGATAAGAAATGATATTGGCATACCGAGATTGGTTTGGGGTGTTCAAAGCACATATTACTTGGTATTCAGGGGTATCAAAGGCTAGATAGGATAATTCTTCCACCAAGAAGTCATAGCAGAATTGATGTTCCTCCAGTTGTAACATGGACACCAATGTAGCCATGGCATTTGTAGCCTTATTTTCTATTTTTGGTACTTGCTAGAATGTGGTGAAGACAAAATATTTCTTTAAATCATCAACCAGTTGCTTGTAGGGCATCAACTTCTCAGCTTTCATCTAATAATCACCATTGACTTGATTCATAATGAGTTGAGAGTCACCATATACATGCAACTCTACAATTTTCCATTCCATGGCAAGCTTGAGTCCATTTACCAATGTTTCATATTCAAAAATGTTGTTTGTGCATGGAAAGATCAGTTTGTAGGACTTTAGTATCTTGCAACCTTGATGAGTTATGAACAACACCCCTGCTCCAGATCCTTACTGTGTGAAAGCACCATCAAAATACATCTTCCATGGATGCTCAGTTAGATGCATGATTGTCTCATCAGGGAATTCAATCCTTAGAGGTTCATTATCTTGAAGCGGTGAATCAGCTAGTTGATTTACGAGGACCTGTCCTTTAATAGCTCTCCTATCCACATACTCAATGTCAAATTCACTTAGAATGAGGACCCATTTTGCTAAGCGTCCTGTTAATGTTGTTTTTCTTAAAAGGTACTTTAGAGGATCAGTCTTAGGAATGAGCCTTACTGTATGTAAGAACATGTACTATTATGATTTTTTTTATGCAAAGATGACTGCTAAGCATGCTTTTTCAATAATGTTGTAATTGAGCTCATAGGAGACTAGCATTCTACTGATGTAGTAGATAGCTCTTTCTTTGTTTGTTTCATCCTCTTGTGCAATAAATACTCCTAGTGATGTAGCTGTAGCTAAAATATAGAGGAGTAATGGATTTCCACGAATAGGCACCATAAGAATAGGAGGAGGAGCTAGGTACCCTTTTAGTTCTCTGAAGTTGTCTTCATAGTGCTCATCCTACTTGAAGGTGACCCCTTTATGAAGTAATTTGGTAAAGGGTTGTTCTCTGTCAGCAAGTTGTGACATGAACCTCCTGATCGATTGAAGTCTCCCTTGTAATGTCCTCATTTGATTGATGTTTCATGGAGGAGTCATCTCTAGAATAGCTTTCACCTTTGCAGGATCTACCTCAATTCCCTTTTCTGAAACTATAAAACCAAAGATTTTTCATCATTGGATGCCAAAGGCACATTTCTTAGGATTGAGCTTGAGTTGTCCAATATCTTTCTTGGGTCATCAATGTGAGCACCTCTTTCTTTGGATTTAGCCAATGTGTCATCCATGTAGTCCTCCATGTTCTTGTGTATCATGTCATGGAATATATTTTTCATGGCTCTTTGATATGTAGCCCCTGCATTTTTTAACCCAAAAGGCATGACATTCTAGCAAAAGGTGCCCCAAGCACATGTAAATGCAGTTTTCTCTTGATCCTCAGGGGCAATTTTTATCTGATTGTAGCCTAAGAAACCATCCATTAGTGAATACATCTGGTAACATGTTTTGAGGTCTATGATCATGTCAATGTTAGATAGTGGGAAGTCATCTTTCAGACATGCTTTGTTTAAGTCTCTAAAGTTCGTAAAGATTCTGGTAGATTTGTCAAATTTAGACACGAGGACCACATTGGAGATCCACCCTACATAGGCAATGACTCTGATAAATCTAGCTTTCAACAATTTCTCTAGATCTTCTTTTATTAGCAATGCAACATGAGGATGCATCTTTCTAAGTTTTTGTTTCACGGGCTTGATCCCTGTCACTATAGATAAGTGATGCATGATTAGATTAGGATCCAGTCCAGGCATATCCATATAAGACCATGCAAATTTGATCTTATTTTCCTTCAGGAAATCTGTGAATTGTGTCTTCTCTTCTTCTAAAAAAGATTGTGCTAGGTGTACTATTTGAGGATCTTTAATGGTGCCAAATTTACTGGCTATCTTGGTTCAATAAGAATTGAAGACCTTTCCTAAAAGTGTTTGGGGAGGATATCAAGAATCTCATCCTTTGGTGCCTCCAAGAGGTTTTCACCATTGGATACATATTTTATTTTTACTATTTTAGGATCTGACACTACCACAATGTGGCTTTCACCACCAGTCCCCTTTTTCTTTTTATTTTTTAATTGTTGACTAAGAAACTTGATATCCTCCTTTGACATGTTCTCACTCCTTGCACTGGTGGAAGAAGGATAAGGTTCGCAAGCTTTTAGATAAAAATCCAAGGCATAGTCATTGGGAAAGTCAAGGATAGGAGTAGGATCTGTACAAGTCCAATCAATAAGGTCTGGGTTTATCAGGGATAGGGAGTCAGACTCTGGGAAGGACATCATCGTGTTAGCATCAAGACCATTAACCGACATGACATGTTTTGTTAAGTTATTTTCTTCAATGGTTAGATCAATAAGAGTTAGATCATCATAAAAAGGGTCATTGTTAGTCATATGTGGATCAATCTCTAGTGAATCATCAATAGAACTATCATCTTCATCTCTCTATAAAAGGACGCTTCTTTCTTGTTTCCTTAGAACTTCTTCCAGACTTAGGAAAGCATCAGTCTCTCCATCCCTGACAGAGAGAAGGAATTCTTCTTCTACTTCAGGATTATCAATGTCATTGGGTGTAGTGTTAGAGTATTCATGAGGAGCTGAGGGAGCTCCAAACATGTGAATTGTATCTATTTAAATATCTTTAGTGGCAAAAGATAGCTCATCCCATTCATAATCATGATAGTTGGTGACTTCATCATCAGATCTGTTTAAGTATTCAGGAATAGTTATCTGGTGTACTGGGTTAGCTACCAATGGATCCAAGTGTGGTAGATCAAGGACATGGGTGATCATTACCAACTTCCCCCACTTATTATGTGGATCACATCATCGGGTGTGCTTTCTATAGCTATTTCTATCAAGGGTATCTCTAAATCATCTGTTGTTGAGTCTCCTACCTCTTGAATGGGAGGTTGTGTTAACAAAGCGGTGTAAAGATCTTATGGTACCTCAAAGCTGGGTACATAGAACTCTCATTGATAGTTGGGATTCTTTGTGCCATGTAGAAACCTTTCATAGGACCACTACTCTAGTTCATCTATTTCATCAATCCCTTTGTCTGAGGTTGGGCTATCTTTTGAAGCCGGTTTTTCAGTTTTAATATTAAAGCCCAGTCCTATTTTGTCTCTGGTATTCTGGAATTCCATGGGTATAGGCTCAATAAGCCCTCTTACTCTATCATTTATAGGTCCATTTCCTTTGTATCCCATCTATTTGAGGAAATCATAACCCTTTCCATACTGTTCTGGGGATATCTCTACATGTTTGACCTTAGCTTCCACTGATTCTCCTTTGTAAAGCCAGTGCAAGACTGCCTGTTCTTCTGTGTTATCTAAAGAAGATGTGGATGCCTTTATCATGCCAGTTGCTTTGTGTACTTATGGCTCCTTGGATGTAGTAGGTGTGAATGTCAAGGAAGGTTTTCCATAGGATCTTGGTGACACCAAAAGTTCTGTCAGTGACAGAGTCAGGTCCATCTTGTACTCTCCCATACTTGTTTCTTTAAGTTTTAAGGGTTTTCCCAAACTCTTCATAACCATGTCCCTTTTAGTTTTAGGAGAAATCACATCCATATCCTCTTTTTTATGTGGGATCATACTACTTGCTTTGATATTATTACAAGTATAGTTAGCATCCATAGGAATTGTCACTTCCACCCCATTATGTGGGAACTTTATACACTGGTGGTAAGTAGATGGCACAGCTTGCATTTTGTGAATCCATGGTCTCCCCAATAGGATATTGTAGGGTAGAGGTAGATCCAAAACTTGACATATGAAATTCCTCTCAATTGGTCTGACTCTGATAGGTAGAACAATAAGTACTTTAGAGGATCTTTTTTCCTCATCATAAGCTTTGATAGTTATTTTTCTTCTAGAGTCAATGGTCTGTTCTAAAAGACCCAACTTTTTGATGAAATTGAGGGTACAAATATTTAATCTCATGCCTCCATCTATCAACAAACGTCTAACACATGATTTATGAATGAGGACTTCAATATGGAGGGGTTGATTATGTGGATGTGTCAATGACTTATAATCATCTTCAGAAAAGGAGAGGTAATGTGATGCAGAGATGTGATTGACCATTGCTTGGAATTTTTTAATATCAATATCCTTTGGGATGTTAGCAGCATGTAGAGCTTGTTCTAGGATTTCCCTATGTACTATGGATATTTTGAGAAACTCAAAAATGGAAATTGTGGCACAGGCTCGTTGAAATTGGTCTACCAGGTCATACTTTTCTCTAGGAATAGTAACCATGTGTTTTGTTGTTGGTTTAGGGATAGTAATGATAGGAACCTTGGACATCGATGCTCATTTCAGGGAAGAATTGGGTCCTTTGATCGTGACCTATGCTTGGCTCTAAGTTACTGCATTTGAGTGGAAAGAAACACCTTTGATTGTGACCACATTGATTGATTCTATTTTAACATCTAGCATATTGATCATATTATCATTGTTGGAATAGGTGTAGTTTACTTCATTACCTTTCCCTTTACATGTTTCTCCTTTTTCATAATTAGGGAATGGTTTATTGAATGCTATATGATCTTCATTGGTAGTGTGTCCGTCCACTTTGACCTTTCCACCTTCGATGAGGTCTTGAATGACATGTTTGAGCTTAAGGCAATTATTAGTCTTATGTCCATTGTTCTTATGAAAGACACAGTAGGAATTATCATCCCACCATATAGATTTGACCATAGGTTCCCATGGTTTTCAATCTGGGATAGTAAGAACTTTGTTATCTAGAAGTGTCTTCAAAACAGTCTCAAGAGGCTCTCCCAAAGGAGTAAATGTTCTTTGAGGTTTTGAAGTCCATGTCTGACCCTTGCTATTATCATTGTTTGCTTTGGATATGAGAGTTTTTACCTTGGCATCCTTTCTTTCTTGCATACTATTGGTTAGATTGAATACCTCAGGTTTAGGGCCAACATTGGATGTGTCTACCACGCCATCATTGACAACATTTTTGGTTTTTTTCCACCATTTAGGCTTGGAGTTGTTAGGTTTTTTTTCACTTTGAAGAGTGATCTCCCCCTTTCTGACCATAACTTATTCAATGTGAAGGGAATTTTTAATCATCCTGTTGAAACTAGGAGAGTCTTGCATTTTAATGCGTAGTTCAATTCTGGTACCAAGTTATTGACAAAGATTTCCATCCTCTTAGATTCAGGGATAGCTCTTGAGTATCGTGAAAATATTTTCCTCCATCTTTGTAGGAAGTGTGTTAATGATTCACTGGTCTTCTATTTATTATTACATAGGTACATCATAGTCACATGATGTTGGATGTTATAGGAGTAATGTTGAATAAATTGTTGAATCAACTCCTCAAAATTTTTGACCTTGGGTGTAAGTTTTGAGAACCACTCCATGGCGTTGCCTCCTAGACTTCCAAGAAATAGTTGCATGAGGTAAGTGGGTTCATGCATGTACTCTATGCTAAGAACACAAAACTCTCGAACATGATCATGTGAATTAGTTTCTCCCGTATACTTGTCATATTTTGGCCATGCCACGTTGGGAGGGAATGGAACCATAGTGATACTCTTGTCAAAAGGCAATGGACAAATGGTGTCCAAAGGGTATTTTGTTTTGGGTTTCTCTTTCTCCTGTTTGAGGTTTGCAAGCTCTGTTTGCATTAAAGTGAGTTTCTTGGTGAGAATGGATATAGGATTTGGTACCTCCTTTTCTTTGAGATTCTCCGCATCATAATTCGGGGGTAATTTTAGGCCTGTGGATGCTAGATGGAGGAAGTATTTTTCTTTATCCTCACCAATTATCTTTTCCATCATCTTTTGGAATTTCCTAATTTTCTTGAGTTTATTGTACTCCTCTTCAATGATGTCTTCTTCACTGCCTGACTCAAAAAAAGGATGGTCAAACTTGGGTTCTTCTTCTTAATCAGTATCTTCAGGTTTTTGGTGTTTTCAATTTTTATAGTCCTCAAAAGCCTCACTCCATCTGCAAGTGTTGCTATCCATCACTAGAGAGTCTAGATTGAGTAGGGAACTATGAGATGTTTCTCATTGAAAGTGTGGTGATTTAGGAGGCACTTTTGATCCTTTAGAGGTTTACATTTTGCATCTTGTGTTAACCATGAAGTTGTGTCTCAACTTTCATCAATGTTTCCCAAGAGTGTTAGGTGGTATCTTGAATTGTTCAAGTGAGTGTGTCTAGGTGGAATTTTTGTTTGAGTTTTGATGGAAGTAAATGATTCTAGTGTCAGAGGGTTAGAATACCCTGATAGTGAGCTAGGAACCAAGTTGTAAAAAGTGGATAGACCACACATATTGAGATAGATTACGAGAAACAGATAGGACATGCAAGGTGGACGTCTGAAAAAGTGTTTTGATATAATGATAGGGAGACTAGAAAAGACAATAGGGATAGACTAAACAGTCAGATGGGTATCCAAATTAATTGAGACTTTTAGAGAAACTATCTTGGAAATGCCCACTATCCTAGATGCAAGCTCCTAGATGTGATCCTAGAAATACTGGATGCGAGCTACTGATGACCCTTGATGCGAGCTTATGTACCAGATGTGACACTGTGCTGACTAAATGTGAGCCAGTGATACCAAATACAAGCCTAATTACTAAATAAAATTCAAGAAATCTAGGATGCAATTTTCTGATGTCTCTGTCAGATTTGATCAATTTTGAAAAGTTCATTTTCGAAATACGCAAAGTTCATCTGATTGCAATTTGATTTTTGAGACCCATCGGTGAGTGAAAAACACATGTCTAAAGGTTTGAATATTGTTTCATGTTTGAAGGAATTTATCTTTTTAGTTATTTTTCAAACACATCAAGCAAACATTGCATTTTTAATGGAACATACACACTTTTTGCCCTATTTTCTAAGCGGAGGATGAAAATCCTTAATCATTGACTTAGGTACACACTCAAATGCTAATCAGAATACAACCATCACCAAGCATGCAATGGATCCAGTCATGATGTTGTATTAGCCAACTCCAAACGCAAGTGAGGGCACGATATGACGAGTGTCTTGGGGCAATTACTTTTTTCCTTGCACACGGATTATCACCCTTTCGGGGATGAATCAAGGATTCTTTCATTTCAAGTGTTGTCTATTATTGGGAAATCCATTCGAGACTGTCTCCCATAGAATTGCAAGAGGCAGAATTAAGGTGTATAGCCCTATGAGAACCTGAATATATGTAGTCTTGCAAGTGAGATTCAAGCGGCTCCGCTCTACATATACCCAAGTATGTTCAAAGAATGATGTCAAAATTCCATGAACAAACCCGGGTCCATCTTTCAAGGCTTTGGCCTACGAGGAAGCAATTATTTATAGTGAGTTGGAAGGGTTGACGTAAAACCTGTCCTCATTTGGGTCGTTCCTGGGAGATTTTTTCCTCAACCAGCAGACCCTCTACTATTAAACATGCATACAAAGGATTGGCAAGTGTAGGACGTCTAGATTTATGATTCTTCCAAAGAAGAATAGCATACTCTCCTAATCCAAGTCATTTTCTCCCAAAACAAAATCAAGCAAACAATTCATTCCCTCAAGCAATTTTGTGCTTGATTTAAGATGTTCCTATTTAATGAAAATAGGATGCTTAAAAATAGATTTGTCTTGTTCATTTAACTGCAATATTTGATGAGTAGCTTGTTCAATTTCTGATTCCCAAAATTAGACAATGTATTTGTTCAATTAGCCCACAATATTAAGTACTTTGTTTTCGCTCAATTACTGATCCAAAAGAAATTATACGATGTGATTGGCTTGGTTTAGTTAACTCCAAATTCCTTTGAACTCCTAAACTGATGTATGAGTTTCTATTTTTCCTCAAGAGGAAAAGAGAATAGTCCTCTAATCAGTTTATTAGAAGATTAAAAAATGTTTCTTAGTGTTTAAAGCATGTAAATAGAGGTCAAGATGGGGGTTGGGCTACCTAAAAAACCATGTTAGTATCCTTCGTTCAAATCCCCAAAAAATCCTTTGATGACAACCTGCAAACACTCGTTAAGCTGTTTAAAAGACCAAAGAAGTCAAGAACGCAAATGTTAGTGGTTAGGAAATGAAGTTCATTAGAATTTTCACCAGATGCGATCCAAAAATACAAAAAATGACATAGAAACCCGATGTGACTTTCCTTAGCAGATACGACTGAATGTTCCCTAGATGCGATCCTAAACTGAAAGCGATCCAGGAAATCCTGGATGCGAGCCTCATTTTCTGTGATGCGAGGGCATATCCTAGATGCGAGCTAGAATGACCAAAAATGATTATGGACCTAAAAACTAGGAAGGTAAATAGGTGAAAAATGAGGTCAGAATGAGGCCAAATCCAGAATCAAGCAACATGGTGGGCACCAGAAATGTGTGTGTTAAAATGTGCACCTATTATCTACAACATGACACTTCAATAGGACATTATATTAGTGAAAAAGGGGTTAGATGAGCATATAAATCCACTAAAATTGACCTATTGCTTTCTAACTAGGAAGAGTATGAAAAACAACATAATAGCCCTCAGATTATGCCTCTTTCAGTGACATATACATCCTAGCATGAAAGATTTGAGTTTAAAATGAGAAAGATATATAAATAACATGCATTATAGATCTAAAAAACATGAAACTAACAATGCATAAACATGAAATACTAAATGAAATATGAGTCTATATGAATCCTAGCAGCATAAAAATGCTTTTTCAATAAAAGGTAAGGGCTCATTTATGCTCAAAAACCCCTTCTATTTATATCAGAATGAGGAGAGAGAGGAGGGACAAGGTGTATTAATGAGTTGAAAATCTCATTAATGGTTTGTAAGAAGAAATAAATGCCAAAGGCATTCAATAGGCATGGGGGAGACATGGGCTCAAGGAATCTTGATTAATGAGGCATTAATGAAAGCCTTAAAGAAGCATGGGAAGGGTGTAAGAGAGTGGCTTGAGAAAGTGGACTTGAGGGAAGGAATATTGAGATTCCTTGACTTTCTCAAGTGGGTGGAGTCCTTAATCACTCCCTAATGGAATGTGACAACATTAGGAGGTGGGTTAGGATAAAATTAGGATTGCAATTAGATTAGCATGGGGGGAATAGGTTGGGATGGGTTAGAACCTAGGGTAGAAGTGGTTGAGATAGGTTAGGTTGGGGTTTAGGGGAATATAAATAAAATGATTTATTTGACATAATTCATTTAAATATATAGGATTTAATTATTTAAGCATTTTATTACTTTTCAATAATTAAGGGGACTATAGCCATTTTAATTAAATTAATTAGGCTAGGGGAATGGGTTTATTTGCAAGTGAGAAATTGATTTAGGGTTTATTTAATTCCTATAAAATTAATCATTTTAGCCTGTAACCACCTGAATTCAGTCTGTCGCAACTATAGACCCTATTTTTCCTAAGTGTGATCATACCCTCGATTTATGTCCAAACGACCCTGTTACTACTTGGCATAATTCTTTTAATCAA
This sequence comes from Thuja plicata, assembly GCA_018584345.1. Taxonomy (NCBI): domain Eukaryota; kingdom Viridiplantae; phylum Streptophyta; class Pinopsida; order Cupressales; family Cupressaceae; genus Thuja; species Thuja plicata. The sequence continues at coordinate 4,980,216 of MU226249.1, forward strand.
TTTAATGTCCTAGGTGATTTTTATCACTGATTTATATTATTTATTATAGCCATACAATTCAAATCAATTTCGACCA
>MU226249.1:4993756-5053272 GCA_018584345.1 Thuja plicata
ATGTCTCTCCCATGCCTTATTAATGCCTTAGGCATTAATAGCTCTTACATGTTCATTTATTGGGCCTCCTAATTCATAAATGAACCTTGTCCCCCTCTCTCTCTCCCATTCTTCTATAAATAGAAGCTTGTTTTGAGAGAAAATAAGCCTTGACTCAAGATTAGAATTGCATTGTTATACTGCCATTTTCATTCTAGAATTACATGCTATTTCATTACATGCTAGTTTATCATTGTTATTTCATCATTTAGAGCTAGTTTGCATGCTTTTACCATCATTTAGCTTGCTTTTGAATTAAAATCCTTCATGCTAGGATAGTATTGGTCACTGATTTGGAGCATATTCTGAGGGCCGATATGCAACTAATCACACTCTTTCTAGTTAGAAGGCAATAGATCAGTTTTAGTGTGTTCTTATGCTTTTTCATGTTTTCACTAACCCGATGATGCTAATATAATGATCTATTGAGTTTTTGTGTCCATTCCGACATGTACCCATTTACACACGAACATAGCCATGTATTAAATTGATTTTGATTTTGGCTAAAAGTCAATAATTTAGTGATTTGATCACTTTGAGGAGATTAAATTGATTTCAAAAGAATTATGCCAAGCAGTAACAGGGTAGTTTGAACATAATTGGGGGTATGATCACACTTAGGGAAAATAGGGTCTAAATTTGAAGTAGAAAAAATCCAAGTGGTTACAATGGTACTCTTTCTCCCTTTGTTCCAGTGTTTCTTTCAACTTCCTATTGTCTGCCAACTGCTGCCTGACTATCCTGACCAACTCTATGTTTTTCATCCTTGTAGGAAACTCCTCTTCTCCTTCATAAATATTCCCTGATCTACTTGTGCTCTGATACCACTTGATTCACTGGATAGGGTGTTGGACTAATCAACAAGGTAAGATGCACAAATTTGGTTTATGAATGAACTACCCTTCCAAAAGCACAATGGCTCCAAAAGACCCAATTCAACCAAGGTTACCCTAGATACAAAAAATGGTAGATTTGATGTATTTGGGATGTGTAAGGGCATATCAAATTGGTTTTGTGGTTTTTAGAGTCCTCCCTTACTCACAATGGAAAAATGTCTTCAAACTGGCCTAAAGACCTAATTGACAATCTTGTAGCCCAACAATGACCTTTTTGGCCTTCAAACTCTTCACTTTCCCAAAACACTAAGGAAAAAAATGCATATTTAGACACCCTTTTTACATATGAAAAAATATCAAAAGAATAGGTACTAGTACTTTGGACCAAATTGCAGTACCCTAACTGTACTGCTGTAAATGCACTCAAAACTTGATGATTTAAGAAATCAACTATATCATAACCATGTCTTCAAGGTCTCAACTCTTGGTAAGTGACATAAAATGACTCAAAACCTCTAATCCTAAGATTAATTAGACCCAAACCACAAGGAATCCCCAAAAGCCCCAATTTGGTTACTCCAAACCATTAAACCTAGGGCTTCACCAATCTCAACCATCCACACTCTTTCAGGAACAATTTGTTATTGATTCACCATTCATGCCACCTAAAAAGACTATTCCAAACATAAAAAGGCTATTTCATTAAGCCCAATCTCCCACTACTATACATTAGCCATCAATTTCACTTGAAACCCTCCACAAATCAATCTGTGATCACTTCATTCCTTGAATCTCTGCAAGAATTAGTATTATAAATAATAGTAGATGGTTAGTATCTTCCTTCCATGGATTCTAGGCCATTAATTCCATGCAAAGGATCAAGGTTTGCAAACTAACTAAAAAATGGATGAAAACTTAACAAAATCAGACTTTCAACTTGCAGGAAATGACAGTACTGTCATGTAAAACGTCTTTCAATGCATTGGACAGAAAGACAAATGGTTTTAGATTTCTTAATATTCCAACATAAACTCAAAAAACCAAAGAAATAAGTGTTAAACCTTCTAAAAATTCATAGAACATCAAAGTTGCAGATTAAACTTTGTATTTGATTGATATCCCTGTTACAGTCCGTACACTCCAATCATCATATCTGAACAATAGAGTGCCAATTACAAATAGGAAACCAAAACTTAACTTCCCCAACCTATTTCAAATGGTGTGAGGGATTATTTAAGTGTTATGACCATAGAAACTCCATTTCCCTCCTGAATGGCTATTATTCGTTACTTTTCAAATATTTGAATTTTCAAACTTTAAAAATGCTTTTAAGCCTTTGTAATTTGGAAATTAAGAACTCCAAAGGATGTCAAACACCTTGGAGACTTATTTAAATCCAAAATAAACCCCTATAAGCTCCTTAACACATTGTGACACTAATGGTCCAAGTTACATTCATTTAATCCTTTAAAGGATATAACTTATTCTTAATATGCAAATGTCATTTCTTGACATCAAATCATTATAGGAGCCAATACACTATAGTTGATATGATATGCATCACCTAGGATCCCTTAAATCTCCTTGGACCTATGATTTCCATTAGGTGCCCTCCATTCATTCATATTCTTCATGTTTTTATTCATGGTCTTCATGTTGATCCTTGGTGTTCCTGCACCAGTAACACTTTCCATCGGGAAACACTGTGAACTTCTGTGCTCGGGGTTCACTGTTCGTCAGGGTTTACTGTCACTCAGTGTATGTGGTTACCCACGACCAAAAAATTATCTCTTTAGATCTCCAATTGTTGTGAAAATATGTTCAAGAGTAAACATAACATATTAGGTTGACATCAATGACAATACAATACATTAACTGATTTAAAGTATTGCATTTACTTTCTGTAGCTTGGTGATCATCAACTTTTTCATCTTCAAAAATTCAATCAGTTATAGTTCATCCCCTTTGGCATTGATGGAAACATACTACTAACACAACATGAAATATATTAGTAGTATTTCACCAATCTCTCCCAAACCTATTGTTTTATAACCAATTCAAATATCTGGCTCTCGCTAAGCTCTCCTAGCTTAGATTTTATTCTTGCAAAGTGCTTTTCTTCATTCATTCCCTTCAATGGATAGATGTAGAAATTATGTCTCTCCCTTTGATGTAGAATCTCTTCTCCCTTTTCTGGATAGATAAGCAATGTTAAATTTTTCCAATTCTCTTCCTAGGATGGATGGTTAATTATTTGAATCTTTCTCTCCCTTTGTAGACTCATCTTCTTTCTCTGATGTTTTCTTTTCTCTTTGACTATTCTTCTCCTTGATGGATAGATCTCTCCCTTTGACAATTCTCTCTCCCTTTGGCTATCTCTCTCCCATATTTCATATAGAGTATCTCTCTCCCTTTGATAAAAATGCTAAAAATATAATATCACTCTCCCTAATATATTCCTTGAATTTCCTCTCCATCTTCAATATAGCTCTATAGTAGCCAACAATATCTCTAGTGTTTGGTGTAGATAAGTACCTTTTTGTGTACTGATATATCATTGCAGTCCAACCTCAGCTTGCATCAACATGATTGATCTTTTGATAGTGTGTAGGCTGATGCAGCCTCCAAGTCATCTTAGCGACTAGTAGACAAGGGTCAGACCCCTAGCCTATTCCTCAAGTACTCAAATGTATCTTTAGGCAATGGCTTTGTGAATTTGTCTGCCAATTTTCTTTGGATTGCACATATTCTAGTATCACTGGTGCAGGAGCACCCAGGTACAAGGAAAAGAACCAGGAGGTTCCAAAAGAAGTATAATATCATAACATGATCCATTTGAGTAACTTTTATGTCATAATTTCATTTGTGATGTATTGAGTCCATTGATGTAAGGCTAAATGAGCCGTTTTGTCAAAATTGTCATAGTTGTCCATTTAAGGCCTAAATTGGCCAAAAAAGGTCAAATGATGTAAACCCATCCATGGAAGGGTGTAAATGGTGTAAAATTTCATTAATATTCTATTGTGACATGTTTTTAAGGTTTCTACAAAGTTGCAAGGTCATTTTGTAAAAGTTGTCAACTTGACAACAAATGTTGTCAAGCAAAAATTGTCAAAATGCAACAAAAAGATGTGAAATTGGTTTTCCATCAGTTTTGGGGTAGTTAGGGAGATTTGAAATGTAAAAGAGTCTTTAAATACCATTGTATGGTCGAACCAAATCATAAATGGAAGGAAGGAGAAGAAGGATAACATTTTGAAACAATTTGGGTGTATTCAAACTTAGTTATTTTGATTGGTTTCACTATTTTTTATGTTGTTTCTAGGCCTTTTACGGACCTATAAGGCATGGAAATGTTGTATAAAATGTATGGATATAAATTATAGTGAATAAGCTTCCTTTTTGTTTTGGTTTGGAGTTATGTCATTGAGAAATGAAGAAGTTATGGACGTTTTGGTGAAAGTTGTTATTTGCAAATTTCAAACTTCTTGAGAACAGTCATAATGCAGCATTTGGTATGGATTCATATGGAGGATTTAAGATCTATATTTGGATTTATTTTAAATATATGTGAATAACCTTTCATTTCCTTTTGGTTTGAGTTGTTTTTATGAAGATTGGTGAAAGTTAAGAATATTTTTAAACTGTCTTAAATGGAGTTACAGGTGAGGGTTTGTGATTATCTCATGATTGAACAATGGGAAAATTTAATGGATTGAATATTATGAAACTAGAATCATAAAGGGTTAATATGAAATTTTTTTGAGATCATTTTGTTTTGTTGTTAAAAATATATTTGATGCCCTAGTAAGCAGGGCTTGTGAATTTTCTGAGAATGCTTCCAGAAGTGGTAGTCTGAAATTGTTATTGGTTGAGGGATAAAATGGAATCATAAGAATTTGTAATTTTTGGAAATGGAATTTCTTGATGTTTTCTAAAAACTTCATTCTTTCTAGAAAAATTCATATTGTGATTTGATGGGTCAAATAAATCAATCTTTAAAGATTGTCCTGAAGGACTAATGATTTGATGAAGATAATATTTATGTTGTTTGGTGATTGAATATGCCTCTAATATGATGAAGTGGTTGATGAACATGTTGAAGTCATTGATTGGATTAGATAGATCCCAAAAGTTTGGCTGAGTTCTATGATGCTCTACATCAATCACCTCTTTCTCTTGCACCTTTTCCCTCAAGTAATGATACTTTATTGCTATATGCTTTATCTTAGCATGCATTGCATGGTTCTTTGAGATGTTGATTGCACTAGTATTATCACAATAGATAATTACTGGTTCAATAATATACATATTCATACCTTTTAGTAATTTCTTGATCCATGCAATGTTAGAGAAATTTGCAGCAGCAACCACATATTCTGCCTCTGCAGAAGATTGAGAGATGCATCCTTTCTTTTTACTTATCCATGTGACAATTTTTTCACCCATAAAGAATGCTCCTCCTGTTGTTCTTTTTCTGTCATCTATGTTTCCTGCCCAATCAGCATATGTATAGACATGAAACTCAAATTTTCCTACTTTATTATACCACAGACCATAGTCTTTGGTATTCTTTAGATATCTTAGAATTATTTTGACAACAGTTATGTGTGATTCCTTGGGATTAGCAGAGAATCTTGTAACTATACCAATTGCATGTGCTATATCTGGTCTAGTATGTACAACATACATTAGCTTGCCAATCATTGATCTATATAAGGTCTGATTTACCTTGGTTGACTTGTATTCCTTTGTCAATTTGCATACGGTTTCCATCGGTGTTCCAACTGGTTTTAATTCATCCATCTTGAATATCTTTAGCACTTCTTTGATGTATTTGGATTGTGTGATGTAACACCTGCATCTTGTTGTAGCATATAGAATCTATAGACCAAAAAAGAATTCAATCTATCCAAACATTAGCATCTCAAACACTTTTCTCATTTCATCATCAAATAACTTGCATAGCATATCATTCCCTCCAAATATGATATCATCAACAAATATTTCAGCAATCAAAATCTTATCATCAGTTTCTCCTTTCAAATACAGATTATTGTTATCACTTGTTTTTAAAAACCCAATACTAATGAGATAAGAGTGAATTCTTTCATACCATGCTCTCATTTCTTGTTTCAATCCATAAAAGGCTTTGTGTAGTCTAAAAACCATGTTCCTCTTGTTAGGATCAACAAACCCTTCATGTTTTTCAATGTATACCTCCTCTTCTAGTATTCCATTCAGAAATGCATATTTTACATCCATTTGGTATACTTTGAATCCTTTGAAAGAAACATAAGAAAGTAGAATTCTTACTCCTTCTATTCTAGAAATGGGTGCAAATTTTTCTCCATAGTCAATACCTTCTTCTTGTGCACACCCTTTGCATACCAATCTTGCTTTGTTCCTTGTGACTTCTCCATTCTCATTCAGTTTGTTTCTGAATATCCATTTGGTACCAATGACATTCTTGTCATGAGATCTAGGTACTAATGTCCATGTCTTGTTCTTCTCAATCTACTCAATCTCTTCATTCATTGCACTTACCCATTCCTGATTCTCAAGTGCAGTATTAACAGATTTAAGCTCAAAATCACAAATTAGTCATCTAGTATTGAGTGACTTACTTCTTGTTCTCATTCCAGTCTTTTTGTCTCCTATGATCTGGTTCTATGGATGGTATCTTCTGACATACTTGGAAAGTACAGGTTCAGATATTTTTACATCATTTTGATCATCATCTTGACCTTCATTTTTATCTTCATCATCGCTTGGTTCAACATTGTGAGCATCTTCCTAATTTTTGGTGTGTGCAGCTTGTTTCTCGGGTGCATTTTTCTGACGCTTGGTAGAATTACATTTTTGCTTGAGAAGAGTGTCTGGTTGATCAATGTAGACAAAGTAGTTGTAATCTTATGGTTCCTTTATACATTCCTCATCATTTTTCTCAGCAAATTCATCCACTTTGACATTTTCACTTTCAATGATTTTGTCAAAAGGTTTGTTAAGACATTTATAAGCTTTTCTTTTGGTAGAATAACCTAGAAATATTCCTTCATCACTTTTGGAGTCAATCTTTCCATTTCTTTCATCTTTCAATGTATAACATTGACTTCCAAAAATTCTAAAGTAACTTACATTTGGTGTGTCTCGATACCATAGCTCATAAGGTGTCTTATTGGTGTCTTTCTGCAATTGAAATTTGTTTAATGTATAGACAACAGTACTTACAACTTCTCTCAAGAATGTTTGTGTGATGCCTTTCTCAATCATTAGTGTTCTGGCACAATCAAAAAATGATCTGTTCCTTCTTTCAGCAATCCCATTTTGTTGCGGTGTTCTCAGTACAAAAACATGTCTCATAATTCCATGCTCATTACAAAAGTTAGTGAATTCATTAGAAATAAATTCTCCTCCTCTATCTGATCTTAAGCATTTAAGTTCTTTTCCACTTTGCTTTTCAACTATATCTTTATACCATTTGAACATCTTAAATGCTTCTGACTTCTCTTTTAAGAACATAACAGTCATCATCCTACAAAATTCATCAAAAAATAGAATGAAGTAACTGTCATCATAATAGCTCTTTGTTCTCATTGGTCCACATAAGTCAGTATGGACTAATTCTAGAATAGAATTAGATGTGTAGGTTTTTCTTTTGAAACTAGACTTTGTCATTTTACCTTTTTGACAATTCTTGCAGATGACATGGTTGGGTTTTGACATGCTTGGTAAGCCTCTTACTTTTCTTTTCTTTCCTATCCTAGCCATGTTGTCAATGTTCACATGACATAACCTTTTATGTCACAACCAAATGTCTTCATTTATAGCCAATAAACAAGTGGTCTCAATATTATCAAGATAGAATAGGTTGCCTTTTGTCTGTTCACCAGTACCAATCAACCTTCTAGTTCCATTATAGATCTTTACCTTTTTGTTCTCAAATTAAACTCGGTGTCCTGTGTTGTTCAGTTGTGAAACACTCAATATCTTATAGTTAAGTCCTTTCACCCAATATGCATTTTCACATCTGTTCAGATTATTCAACATGATGATTCCTTTACCTTCAACTAGACAAGGTGAGTCATTACCCATCCTAATTGATCCACCATTATAATATTCAAAAGTTTCAAAATTTTCCTTATCTCTAGTCATGTGGTGAGTACAGCCACTATCAATAATCTAGACATCATTTTTACTAACCTTGGATATGAGTGCAATTTCTACATACCTTTCTTCTTTGTTTGAATCATCCTTCATAGAAACAAATATCATCTTAATATCTTCATCAGACTTGGTGTCAGTATTTTCATCTTTTTTCTCAACAAGGTAACAAGCCTTCTTTCCTTTGTCCTTGTAGTCTCATTTATCTCTTCTATCAGAGTGTTGGTAATCTCAGTCATTACTACTGTCAAACTTATTTTCATAAGATCTGTCATTGTTTCTTTCATCTTTTTTTTTGTTAGGGAATCTAGCAGAAAAGTGACCAATTTATTTGCAATTAAAACATACCAAGGGTAATTTACCTTTGTATCTACCTTTGCCTCTTTGCAATCTTCTATCCATTAGTGCTTCAATTTCATCAAGTTCTTGTTCATCACTATCACTTTCACTATCATTTGTCATAGTGTGCTTATGAATTGATTTACTTATTTTCAGATAAGAATTGAAATCAGACTCAATATTTGGTAAGACACTGTTGTCATATTTATTCATCTCAAATGAAATAAGTCTACCAATCAAATTATCTATAGTAACATTGTTATTTTCTACTACTCTCATTTCTTGAATTGTAGATACTCTAATAGCATAAAAAGGCAGTAAGGTTATTAGAATTTTACTTACCACTATTTCTTCTTCTAGTATACCTCCTACTCCTCTAATAGAATTAACAACGTCTTTGATTCTGCCACTTTACTGAGTGAGGTTCTCTCCTTCTTTCATTCTAATGTCATCAAAATTTCCTCTTAGGATTTTAGCTTTAGCCCTCAACACATTTTTGTCTCCTCCTTGTACTAGCATGAGTTTGTCCCACATTTTATTTGTAGTGGTGTATTATTTGATATCTTCAAATTTAGCATCGGAAAATGAAGAAGAAAGTTCTATCATCGTAGAATTGTGTTCATGTTTCTCTCTCATTTGATCAAGTGTTGAAGGTCCAGTGGGTAGAGAAAATTCAGTATCTAAGAACTGTGTAATATTATTTCCAATACCTGATAGGTGGAGTCTCATCCTACTTTTCCATGATGAAAAGTTGTCCTTTTTCAACTTAGGCACATCCCTCTTACTCATCTTGTGACCTTTAGCTTAGGTCTTTAAACCTTCTTTCTAAGCACCAAATCTCTGATACCAATTGTTAGAATAACTGAGAGGGGGGGTGAATCAGTGGCCTTAAAAATTAATCCAAAAACTTTCATTTATCTTTTATTCCTACAAGATGTATGCCTTTAAATAACTATAATAAATATAAACTTCTCGGTGATCTCTACTGTATCTCTTTTCTAGACTTTACCGAAATGGAGTAAATAAACTCTATTGATTACTGACCAATCCAGAATCAATAATGTGTAAAGAAAAACATTAAAGCAATGAACCATATACACATTTGACACATGTATTTTTAACGTGGAAATCCTATTAAGGAAAAAACCACTTGGGCCCGGTAACCCAAAATTTTCACTCTTCTAAAGTGACCTCGGTGAAGAGCCATCCTTGTTAAAGGTTACAAACACACTATTAAGTGCGAACTTGTTAGAGGATTTAAAACCATTGGTTAGTCTTTTGATTTTTTTCATTCACTATGTTGTGAGCAAGTAAAAACCTTTTGATACTCCTTGGGATGTATCTCAATATATAAAGGACTGTTAAATCCCACTCGGTTAAGAGATTTTTTGAGTCAATAGTTAAACTGAAACAGTGACTGATCTGTTGAATAATACAACTTTAATTTACAAATTTTTAGATCTATTGTAAGTTCATAATACCTCTTTGATCAATATGTTGTTCAATTCCTTTTCTCCCCTTCTTTCTGCTCTGTGAATGCTGTTGCTTCTTTGTTGCTCAGTGTCTACAAAATTTCTTAGCTTTGTTCTTCAGCTTGTATGATCAAGTCTACATGAAGAATTCTATCTTCACCAGAAAATACTCAACATTCCTCTCTTCATAATGAATTACTTGTCTCTTTATATAGACATGATTTAGCCATTCAATCTTCTTGTTTTCTTTTTTGATCACTTCTTGATCTATAAATCTCTCCATGCTTGCTTTAGTTTTATTCCGTAAATCTCTCCTTGTTTTCTAGAATAAAACATGATTTAAATATCCTTCTTATCTTTTATCTATTAACTGATCGATAGAAATAAAGTAAAAAATCAGTTAAATCAAAATATAGCTATGCCAGCTAAGTTGTTTTTTCATTTTCTAACTTTAGTTCCTGTCAGTCAATACTTCAGTTGTGCTCGGTGACTACTGCACATAGCTCAGGCATCAACTTCAGTTTTGTTCATTGACAACTACAGTTATCTCGGGAATGCTTTCTTGGGTCTCACTTGCTTGGGTAACACTATTTGTTGGGAAACACTATGAACTTTCATGCTCAGGGTTCACTATCTGTCGGGGTTTACTATTACTCAGATATGTGGTTACTAACGATAAAAACTTTGTCTCTTTAGATCTCCAAGTGTTGTGAAAATATGTTCATGAGTAAACATAACATATTAGGTTGACATCAATGATAATACAATACATTAACTAATTTAATGTCTTGCAATTACTTTATGTAGCTCGATGATCATCAACTTAGTCATCTTCAAACATTCAATCAGTTATAGTTCAACAAAGTCATAAGTTTCATCTAGAATAAAGTTGGGTACAAGATTAGAAGGATACAACTTAACACGTAAGCGCAAATAGGAACAACCCAAGCCTCTATTCGATATCCTAGGGTCAACTTAATTTACCCAATAACAACAATATACAATACAATAATATAAGTAAACAATTCAAAGCATCTTTCTAGTATTTTAAAAATGCTAACACTTTCCAACTTGTCCAGTATGACCCTACTTATGTGCATATGAAATCATGCATAAACACCTATATATAAATAAATATTTTCATTAAAAGTCTCCCTTGCATATAAAATATTCATATAAGTAACCACACAGAAAAATTCTCACTTTATATATAAATACATAAATTAAACTTAGTAACATTGTCAATGGGCCCTTGTTCTTCTGGTGAAGTTGAATGGTTCTCAATGAGCCTGTTAGGTCTATTTAAAAAACAATTTCAAGAAAGTGAGTTCCTGGTCTGCAAGTATCAAAGAGGTCATAAATAAATTTTGAAACCCTTGTCTTAAGTCTTCAAGTATAAATCTTGTTTTAAACCCTAAGTGTTGAAGCGGTTTCTATTTTTTCATTACCTTTTTATCACTTAAGTTATGTGTCCACCATGGGTTTATTGAGCAGGGTCATGTTCAATAGTTTATAAATCTCTAAATGCTTTAATAATCCCTAAGTTTTGAAATACCATAAGTTTTTATTTAAGACCATGTGTCGTGCATTTTTGTTTTGATCCAATGCTTCACTTAATCGCTTATGATACAGATGCGCACAATCTAACATATAAGTCATTAAATGGTGACACCACGTGTCTTGGCGGGCCCGAGATTTGCAAAAAGCTATTTGATAAACTACAGTTAGATTCCCTTTAATCCAATGGTCAACTTAATGACTTCATCCAAAGATGTGTAAGATCTATCCTTCAAGTCATTAAGTAGTGCTTACATGTTTCCTAGAGATGATGTGGATTCCACTAACATGAAGCTGACCGTAGATTAAAGTGCTAATAATTCTAAAAGGATCAAACGGCTGACTTGGTAGCTTAATGATAAACTGATCGAGATCTAATGTTTAAGAGATTAAGTCATGATTTCATGTGTCCCAGTGGGTCCAGGTGAGGTTGTAAGAAAGGATTTAAAGGTTTAGCACTTAAAGGTTAATCCGACAGTTGACTTAAATGTTGAGTAATAAAGTGATCGAGATCTACTGTATAAGTGATTAAGTCATGCTGACGCATGGAAGATGGTGGGCCCAGTATATCACAAGGATAAGATAAAGAGGATGTAGTTAAAAAAAGATCTAGCGGCGCACTTAATGAATTAAGGTAAAGATGCGAAAGATCTAGCGTATAAGCCATTAAGCGGTGTTGAAGCGTGGCTTCTTTGATAAATTTATATCCATAGTTGGTAAATTCTTGGGTAAAGTAACTATTGGTCAGGTTAGAAAAGATCAGACCGCTGACTTAAAGGCTTATGGTGGAGATGCATGAGATCTAATGTTTAAGCGATCAAGTCATGTTGACACGTGTCCAAGATGAATAGTGGTTTTCGTAGGGTGATGAGAGCCACATAATAGATGGGATACTGTTAAGATCTATGGTTCAGATTTAAAAATTTAAGAATGGTTTCAATGAACCATTGATCTGTGAATGTTCAAACAAGATAAATTCATTACAGAGAGTGTGGCCACCTCAGATAAAATTCAATGCGAGATATTGATTTGATTGAGCATATAATTCATTACTTGAGTTTGAAGTTGCCATAACCATTGAATTGATTGAAGCGAAACTAAAAGTTGCAGTAATGTTTTTCTTTGTGTTACAAATTGAAGAATGGGTAAGTTTTCTGTTGTCATACTCTTGAAACATTAAAATTCATACTTGTAGTAGGGTTTCAAGTTTTGAGGAATAAACAAAGATTTGATAAAGTTTGATATTATTACTATAAGAAACCCTAAATTTAGAGATGGCCCCTAGAATGGAATTCACTGGTAAAATTGATTACAAGGATAGGAATGTGTGTGATGATCTTTAACAATAGTTGAATGGATCCACCAATGACTCTACTAAACTCAAATAGATAGTGCCTGTAAATCCTCATTTTAGAGTTGGGGAGGGTTTATATGATCTAGGAAGATGGGCTAAGGATGCCAAAGTTAGTATAAATGGTCTCAGTTTGTTCAAAATTGCTTTCAGCCAAAGGAATGCTACTATCCCATACTGTAACATATGGGATTTGGATGTAGGAAAATTGATAGTTCTTGGAGTGTTTATGGACACATATTTGTTGATCACAATTGCCAAAACTTATGATAAGGTGTCTAGGGTTTTAAGAGATACAGATGGGAACATATTAATGAGTGTCACAGCTGATGAGATAAGGAAAGTTTTCAATTTGAGTGACATTTCTATTTAGATGGATGACATCAATTTTGAGGATTTCAAAGAAGTGTACAAGGCTCAAAGGGAATATTTCAGAACCATGGATTTAAAAGAGTGCTTCAATAATATAGGGGGTTTAATTGTAGTAGGCCCTAACACACCAAATCCCTTCAAATTATATTATTTTACTGTCAAGGCTAGAGGGATGTATAGTGCCCTATGTCATGTTCTAGGAGAAGATGAGGAGACAAAAATTCTCATTCACTATGCTTATGATGGTTCTGATTTTGCATCCAAATTTTTCTATTGTTTTTGACTTTTCTACTCACATTGTTGATCTAATGCATCTAAGTCTAGTAGGAATAAAAGAGTCTAAGATAGTTAAGCCATTTGGATGGTACTCTATGATGATGCACATGATCTTGTATAACAATGCTAACTATTTTGAGAAAGAAATGAATATTATCAAATTTCAAGATGATGAAGAGTTGCCAGTTTAGTTATGGAGTACAGATTTATCTTGGGATAGGAAAGAGGCTAGTCTTCTCAATTATGACAGATGTTTTTCCTCTAGGCTTAGAGCACTATTATGCACAGATAACCCAATAATTCACATAGATGTGTTGAGACTTTTGAGACCAATAGAGTATGTTAAAGAGTTTCAGATTTTTCACAATTGGGGTGATTTCATTCTATACCCTCTTTCAACAGTTATTAGGGTCTACGGTTTTAGAGGAACTTCAAATTTCCTCCCTTATAGGGTTCCACTCAAGATAGGCTTGGTATAAATCTGTAGACAAATGGGTGGGTTACAAGAGGAAGCATTGACTGGAAAAATGAAAGGTAGCATCTTCCCTACCATCACAAGAGCATACAATTTTATTATCACTAAAGGAGGATGGACCCAATTTCACAAATACTTGGAGCCTTAATAGTTGGCAACATCAACAGTAAGATGTGTAGATAATGAGGGATTTGTTAGTGATATTTTCAAAAAAAAACTAAGTGTTTATCTCTAGATCATCTGTTTATTTTTCCTGAGGATATAATTAGAAATGAATTTGATTTGATGGAGAAAGAGGTCATATTAATAAGAACTTATAAATGTTTCAAATTATTAATGGACATGGACATAAAAAGAAGCAGCATCATTAGGAAGGTAGAGACTTTGAGGAAAGAATATTCAAAGGATCGATATGAGATGTTCCCTAATCTTTTCAAGAAGAGTGCTAAGATTAAAAAAAAATGAATCATTGTGGCTAAGACAAATGAATGAGGTGTTGGCAACAAGGACCAAAATTATTATTACTTTGGAGAGAACACCCTTGTTTGTCCAAACTGTGGAAATCATTAGCAATGCCAAGTCAATTTTTGAATTTTGGAAAGAAGAAATTGAGAAGGCAAGTGTCATTTGGAATGAGATCAACAATAGAAAAGATGAAGTCATTGGTTTCTCTCGGCCAAGTGATGAGGTGTATACCTCATGGAAGGACCGATACAATGTATTTGATCAAGGAGAAGATAATAATGTGTAAAAGGCAAAAAATGACAATGCTTCCCAATAGCTTGAATGAGACGGGTAAAGGTAAAAGATGCTACACTAGAAACATCAAGAACAAAAAATTCTAGATGGCAACTGTCAAACAACCTTAAATCAGTTGCAAATACCCAGGCAGTCATAAGACAAAATAACTTGAATTTATCGTAGCAAAAATGGTTATCACTTCACTTGCTATTTTTTCTTTTTCTTGAGTCATTTGTTTTGTCCTGATTCCAATTGATCCGAAGCTTGTAGCAATCCTATTCTATAAAAGGATTCCCAAGATCATTGTAAAGGGCTAGAAAGTTTATATGGTAAACATTTTTGTAAGGTTTTCAGTTGGGGAAATATAGCAGAATTTTGTACCAGATAGGTGTGATAATAGAAATAAAGTTGATAGATCTCTTGCAGATTATTGAAGAGGTTATCTCTGAGTACATATTGTATATTGGAATACGATTCTCTAAACTTAATACAAAGATCTGAATTCCAATCTCTCCTGTGTCATATTTTCTTGTGAGTTATGGATTTTCTTATTCATTAGCATAGAATTTATCTGTGTTTGTGTACTTATTTGAGAGTTTTGATCAAGGATCAGATTAAATAATGCTTTCATTAATACATGGATTCATCTTACATATGCTAGGATTCTATGAGTAGTAGGGTTTTAGGATATTTGTTTTTATGGCCTAGAATCTTTGATGAATATTGATTTTAGTATATTATATTTGAGTTAGAGAGTAGCCCAATGGATAAAGCACTGATCTAAAACTGAAAATTTCTTTATTATTACACATATGGTTTCATATTGGATGTTGTTTCTATATAAACAAACATAAAATCCATTAATTCATATTTTTATAAGTTTGTTGTGACTTCCTATCTCATGCTCCATTCCATGGTTGATTTTTAATGGATAATTATCCCATTATCTAGTATCTCATGGTTATGTTGAGTTTTTGTGAGATTACTGCTTAATGAATACCATATAGTAATATCTGAAGGTGTTATAAGGTATCCCCCCTTGGTGTAGCAGTACCTAAAGAGGAGAAGTATTATAAGAGTGCTTGTTAGTTGGTCCTTTTCTTATGTGGATTAATATTTGGATTTGGCTTCTCTATAAAAATAATGAAAAGAAGAAGAGATTTTTGTGTTTTTATGAAAACATAAAAAGGAACCAACAAAATTGTGACTTTGCTGGGAAATTGTGGAATTACATTGCAGTAAGCGAGTAAGGTTTTTCAAGTCAAGCTAGAATCCTAGCATGCTTACCTATTATACCAGTTAGTTGACCATTCAAATACAGAGTTTATATTTTCATATCCCAGTAATTTATATTACCATTGAAAATGTATCAAGGTAGTGCTTAGACTCTTATTGTTGTCTGTTATCCTGAGAAGTCCTTTCATAAGAAAAATATTTATTACTCAAGGTTAGTGTGTATTTTCCCAAATAATTATTGGGTGGTGACTCAAAGGAATCTCTACATCAGTGATGAGTTATAATCACTTGATACACTATTACCTAATTATGAGTTAAATAAATACCAGATCCAAGGTGAAGAATCATCCTGAGAATGAGTTGGAAGGTGAAATTACATCTACTTCAAGAGTCGGGAAATCAATGAATAGAAATGTTGATGGAACTACTCCTCAAGCATGGAGGCAAAGAAGGAACACAAGAATAGACACTCCTATCCCCCCCAATCTAGAAAGAGACACTATAGAGATTGAACAAGATACACAATTGGGATTGGGAGTATATGGGGAGTATTACTCTCAAAGTGAGAGAGTTGATCATGTACCAAGGTATGCCAAGAGAATAGTCCATGGTAAATCCCAAGGACATGAAACAAGGTATAGATCTAAAAGCATAGGCGAAGACAATATGAATACACCTAGTGATATGATCTCTCCCTCATCTGAAAGACCTCACGCCCATTATCACCGAACAGAAAGAACTATTATCAAGGAAAATTTAGAATCTGACATGACTCTGGTAGATTCTGAAGAGAGTTTTGAAGAAGTAGGTGAATTGGAAAGAAATATACAAGAGAAGGTTTCCTTAAGACAAAGAAGAGAGAATTAGGCATGCTCAGATTCAATCTGACTAGTTAAAAAGGCAACTACAAGACTTAGAAGCAATAAATTCTATTGCTATACCTGAAAAACTTGAATATGAATCTGTTGTCCAATAGTTGTATGATACACATAAGACCAAGGATAAAGGTAAACAAAAAGTAGCAGCAATTGAAATAAAGGAGCCAGTGAATAAAGGGAATGTTATGGATCCCATGACTAAACTCTATACTGATTTGGAGAGAGTCAAGAAAGAAAGGGAGATCATAGCCAAAGAATTAGAGAAGACTAAATTGGAAGCCTTTTCTCTTGGGATGAAAAATAAAATTGAGTTTCTTAGGTAAACCTCCTATCCTCCTCTTGTTATTACTAATGCTAAATTGTCTTTAAATTAATGAATGAGCCTACTACCACCAACTGGTCCTAGAAGTGCTACTACATCAAATTCTGCAATATCAAATGTTCAAGGTACTAATGCATCTCAAAGAGCACTTGTCTATACAGAAAGGTATAGGCAAGTTATCTTCCTTTGTATTCTTGGATATCCAAATGAAATTCCCAAAAGTATTAGAGATAAGCTCCCAAAGTTTGCCGGTAACAATATCATAACATGTGAGGAACACTTGAAGAATTTCATGGATATGATGGATGATTATGAGATTGGGAAGGATGATATAATGATGAAGTTATTTGTTCAATCACTGACTGAGGATGCTAGGGATTGTTTTAGAGGTTTTCCCCATGAATGTATAGGGTCTATGGATGAAATGAAAGACTATTTCAGAGATCAATATGGGGATAAAACCAATGAAGTTTTCATGCTAAATGAATTCAAAAATATAAAGAAGAATTAAAATGAAGAAGTGGTGGAGTTCAACATTAGATTTCCAAGGGCAATGCATAAATTGCTTCAAGTGATGAGAATAGATGACAAGGTATGTATCGCTACTTATCTTAATGCTTTTGATGCAAAGATGGGTTACCTTTTAAAGGATAAGAACTCCATAAATATTAGAGAAGCATATAAAGTAGTAGTAAATATTGAGACAAATAGAAGGGTTTCAGGAAAAGTGGGTAGGAGAAAAGATTGGAAACCAACTAGGTATAATAAGAGAGAATCAGATAAACCTTTGAATACTAAACCAAAGGAAGATGATAGTCTTAAGTTGATTCTAAGTACTTTGAAAGATTTAAAACCTGGAGAAAGTAGTAACAATAGGGTTTCACACAATGATAAGCCTTCCTATGTCAACTTCAATAGATAGCCTAGGATGCAAAATTATCCTTACACTACTCAATGGAAGGATGAGAAACCCATTATCCCTCAAAAGAAAGATAAACCTTTTATGAAAACTCCTAACCCTCTACACAACACTATTGTGAACATGTGTAATGATAATCCTTGGTGTATGGCCTTACAGTTTCCTCATAGTCCTAAATATTGTGTTATTGCTGCTAGAATATCTACAAGTGAGGATCAAGAAGATAATGAAGAGGAAGCATATGATGATAGTGGTTGAGCTATGACTTCCTCACAAGTTAGTGATGAAACATATTATCAACATGATGCTTGTGACATACAAGACTGGGAGATTGATAATATGATATGTAATGTAGAGGGATGTGATGACACCCCTATCCTTAGAAGACCATTTGATGAAGAAATTTTTGAAATCACAGAAAACATGGTTTCACAAGCAAGAGACAATTATAATTTAAGGAATAGAAAAGTTGGAGGTGCAGATGGAAAACCTGTCGGTATTTTTATTAAAGATACTACAAATAGTACCAAAAGGCCACAAGAAAAGAAAAAATAGGCTAAGGGTGCAAATAAAATCCTGATCAAAAAGGGAAACAAACCTATTGGCCCAAGTGGTTATAAAGAAAAGGTAAAAACACTTGAAATTTCCATGCCTCATCCTAAAAGGGAGGATAAGAAACATACAGGAGATTAATCCAAACTGGCTTCCCAAGTGGAAGATGAGGATTGTATAAATCAAAGATCAGATCTGTCTGATATGAAATACACCCCTATGGATATGCGGAAATTATTATCTCAAACAACTATTAAGGTACCTCTGTTAGAGATGATGAGGATAGGAGAGCATAAAGAGAAGGCTTTAACATGGATGAAGAGTGTTAGTTCAACTAAAATTATGGGACCAGAGGCAAGTAAGAAAGTGTCAGACATAAAGGACAAAACCATAAATGGAAAAATGTTAAAAAATGGTATGATTGACTCAGGGGCATTTAATATTGTCATGCCTGTAGAAGTTATGAGATCTATGGGATTGAAGGTAGACATGCCACATGGGAGGTTTCAAGCTATGGATTCTAGAGAAGTGTCTATCATTGGCACCATTAAGGCATTGCCTTATAAACTAGCAACTTTCCATGGAAAAGTATTAACAATGAGTGTGTTGGTTGTAGATATTCCCCTTCAATATGGAATGTTGTTATCAATAAAATGGATTGCATCAATGGGGTGAAGAATTCAATGTGATCTATCATTTTCCACTTTCAATATTGATGGTGAGAGTATTAAGGTATCAAGGGAGACTAGAACTCCTCATATATTAAGGAAGAAGATGAAAATAATATGAATTATTCCTTAGATATTGAGATGGGATCAATTCAAGTGCAGGAAAAACAAGTTGCAAGAAAATGACAACCTGCACTGTTGTCTGAAGATAAAACATGGGTAATGTATTTTGATGGTGCTAGTTATAGGGAGGGGTTGGTGTTGGATTTTTGTTGATATCTCCCTCTAGAAGGAATTTCAAATTTTCATTTACACTTTTATTTACATGTACAAGAAATGTGGCAGAATATGAAGCTCTATTGATTAGTATGAGACTAGCTACTAGACATGGAATTAAATGTCTAAGAGTCATTAAAGATTTTGAACTTGTAGTGTCTCAGATTAGGTCTAAATATCCTTCAAATAATATGGTGCAAGAGCACCTAAAGAACTAGGGTGAAAGACCCTTAAGAACTCTTAGATTAGTTTTGTTGGTTTGTAAAGTGTTTTGTTCATTCACTCTTGCAATGACTGGGTGGAAAAATGGATCAAGCTGATGAACAAACACTCTAGTTTCTTAGTTGGTTTCTTTTATTTTTGTGTGTGAGTGAAGTAGTTTGTAAGCCTCTGGAAATCTAATGAAGGCATCAGGAACTTTTGATAAGTTGCTCGGTATGACTGGTGCTCGATATCACTAGCACTTGGGTTAACACTGAATTTTGGTTAACACTGGATTTTGGTTAACACTGGATTTCAGTTAACACTAGATTTCAGTTGACACTAGATTTTGGTTAAAACTAGATTTCGGTTAACACTGGATTAAGGTTAACACTGGATTAAGGTTAACACTAGATTTTTTTTTAACACTGGATTTTGGTTAACACTAGCACCTGATTAAGACTGGTGCTTGGTTTTGCATTACTATTGCTTAGTAAATTCAGTTGTAAGGACCCATGAAAAGAGGATCTTGTCTTTAATGGACAGTATGAGCAGTTGTAACAGTTCCTAAAGAGATGCTTATGAATGAGTCAGCAGTTAGGGTGATTCCAATGATGGGGTGGTTAAGAATGACATCCCAAGCCTTCAGTTAGAGAGTAGTAGAGGTTTCAAAAGAGAGAGAGAGAGCTATAGAAAAGTTATAAAGTTGTATATTATTGTATTCTTTGGTTTTATTTCTAGTAATGAGAAGTTGCAGACTGTGTGTTTAGTGAATATCAAGCTTTGTTGCTCATTTGCATGCAAGTAGATTAGTTTACTTTATTTCTGTTTTGCAAGTTGTTAGTTCTTCACCCATTCTGGGTTGTAAACAGTAATGGCCCCTCGAGATTCTTGAATCCATGGTGAGAATCATGTATTGGGATGGAACTCGAGAGGAGCCCTTGTACATAGTTTCCTTTTTTTTGTAGGAGAAGAAACACTCATGATTCTAGAGATCTTACCCCAGGCAAGCTCAGTAATAGTCCGGCTAGGGAAGAGAATGAAAGAAATTATCTAAAAACATTGAGTGAGTGAGTGGATTGAATCTATTTGTGTAGGTTCAGTGAGGATGATGAATAACATGTCGATGGGGACTGAGTCTTGAAGGGGAGGTAAAGCTAATAGTGACTTACCTTAGTTTAGGGTTGTCAATACCCTAAGAGATCTAGGAGAAATATCTTAGATCAAAGCCAAGCTAACTCTATAGTAGCAATGAGACTCCACTACCACATCAAAATCATAGATTAAAATAATACAGAAATGCAGGATGGGATGAACTTGAAAACTTTGATGCATTTGGTATTTATTGGATGGACAGAAGCCAAAATAGGAAGGCAGACTTGCTTGAAAACATAGCTCTGAGGCCAGAAGATATTACCTTTTCTAGTATTTCTAAAGTAGAGGTTCAATCTAGGCCCTCAATACCTGATAATGTGGAAAATTGGCAAATCTTTGATGATGATGTGGACATTCTGAGATTCTTACATTATGAAGTAGAATTTGGGAACAAAGAGATTGATTTCAGTGGCTATGTAGAAACTTTAGATGGAAAAGATGCCATTTTAGGCAAGGAAGTGTTAAATCTGAAATCAAATAAAGTACCAAAAGGACTAGTTGTGTTAGAAAGAGATTTTTATAGTAAAGACAAGCCATTTGCTGTAAACAAATGTAAATAAGCCTGAATATTTGGAAGAAGTAAATGTAGGAACTAATGATGTTCCTAAAAATTTATTTATTGGAAAAACGATGTCACCAAAAGTGAGAGAGGACCTGATTCATTTATTGAGGAAATATAAAAGGGTCTTTGCATGGACATACGATGATCTAAAAGAATATAATGAGGATCTATTTCAACATGAGCTACCTTTGAAGGAGGATGCTAAGCCTTTTAGACAAAAGAAAAGACCCATAAATCCTACACTAAGGCCTAAAATAGAACAATAATTAATGAAGCTAAAAGATGTAGGGATCATCAAACCCATCAAAAATTCTTCTTGGGTTTCTAATTTAGCTCCTATCAGGAAGAAGAATGGAGATATCAGACTATGTGTGGATTTTAGAAATCTAAATATATCATCCCTCAAGGATAACTATGCTCTCCCAAACATGGAGAATATGTTGCAAAGGGTTATTGGTTGTGAACTAATGTCCATGATGGATGGATTTTTAGGGTATAACTAGATAATGGTCAAATAATTAGAGTAGTTTAAGATTGCATTCACTATGCCATTAGGGACATATGTTTACATTAGGATGCCTTTTGGCCTAATAAATGTTGGGGATACATTTCAAAGAGCCGTGGATGTTTCTTTCTCATACTTCCTGTAGAAATTCTTGGAGGTCTATCAGGATGACCTTACAACATATTCTAAGGAGGAACAACACTGTCAACATCTAGAAAAGATTTTTGTAAGAGCTCTTGAATTTGGGATTTCTTTGAATCCCAGGAAATTCACTTTTGGAGTAACATAAGGTAAGTTATTGGGCATATTGTTTCAAAGGAAGGGGTTTGAATTGACCCAGATAGGGTAGCTACTATCAACAAGGTTCCTCTCCCAAGAAATGTTAAGGGTATTCGATCCTTCTTTGGTCAAGTAAGATTTCTCAGAATATTTGTCACAAACATTGATGAGAAGAGTAGGCCAGTTTCCAAAATGCTGAAGAAAGATGCAAAAATGGAATGGGATGGGGAATCCACCCAATATTTCCAAGAGATAAAGCAAGCTATCAAAGATGCCCCTATCCTATGAAATCCTAACTATTCAAAACCTATGAATACTTTTTCATTTGCATCATGTCATAATATTTTTGTTGTCTTGTTATAGAAAAATGAGGAAGGGTTTGAACAGCCTATTGCTTTCTTTAGAAAATCCTTACAGGCTACAGAACTAAAATATGATATAAATGAGAAGAAAGCTTATGCACTAGTAAAATCTATTAAAGCTTTCATATGTTATTTAATAAGTGCAATAGTAGTTTCTTATGTACCCTCAGCAATAGTGAAAGATATATTCACCCAACAAGAAGTGTCAGGTAAGAGATGCAAATGGATCAACAAGATCCAAGAGTTTAACATTGAAATTAAAATCACTAAGTTGGTCAGAGGAATTGGATTATCCAAGTTGATGGATAACACAAATTTGGATGCAAATCATGTTAATTCCCTAGAGGAGGAACAAAGACCTTTTATTTGTAACCTTGACCACTGTGATTGGTATAAGAATATTATTTATTACTTACAAAGAATGAACTGTCCATAGGGGATGGATGAGAATAAGAAAAGAACCTTAAAATTACAAGCTATTTGTTTTTCCCTGATCAGAGATGAGCTATGGTGGAGGAATCCTAAAGGGATTCTACTAAAATGTGTTGATAAAGAACAATCAGACAAGATTCAACAAGAAATGCATAATGGAGTATGTGGTGGCCGCTATATGGCCAAGAAAAATACACATAAGGTTCTAAGAGTAGGATTCTAGTGGCCAAGTATATTTAGGGATGCTCATCAACTGGTTAAGAAATGTGATGCTTGTCAATATTTCTTTGGTAAATTAAAATTCTCAAGTAATGTACCTCTTACACCAATGGAAGTTCAAGCCCCTTTTCGACAATGGGGTATTGATTTTATAGGGGAAATAGCTACTAAATCCAGTGGAGGACATGCATGGATAATTGTAGAAACTGACTACTTTACTAAGTGGGTTGAAGCAATCCCCACTAAAAGAGAAACTAGTAAAGTAGTAATATATTTCTTGTTGAAGAACATAATCACCAGGTTTGGGTGCCCAGAAAAAAAAATCAGACAATGCCATGTGTTTTAGATCTGAGGAGCATATGAATTTTGGTGCTGAATATGGCATCCAGACATCTTACTCTGCACCTTACCACCCAAAGGGGAATGGCCAAGTATAATCCACAAATAAAATCCTTCTTAAGATCATTAAAAGAGTCCTAGATACAAATAAGAAGGCATGGGACTCCAAGCTAACAATGGATGTCTGGGCACATAGAGTGACATCTAAAAATACCATAGGATGTGCACCCTTTGATTTATTCTATGGGATTCAAGAAACACTTCCCTATAATAATCTAATGAAAATGAACAAGTTTTTCCAATTATATGATGATGATATTGACATTGATATGCAATTGAGAATTGATGACCTGGTTGAATTGGATGAAACTAGGAGGGAAGATTCTGTGACAAATGCTAAGCTTCAATTGCAGGCAAAAAACTTATATGATTAAAGGAAAACATCAAGATAATTTTGTGTGGGAGATTATGTCCTAATGTGGAATGCCAGATTGGAAGATAAAGAAAACATGGAAAGTTTGAACCAATCTGGCTAGGACCATATATTGTCCATGAGAGGTATGGGAAAAACTCTTATTTATTGAAAGACCTTACTGATAATCTTTTAGAACTTCCAGTTCATGGATAGTTCTTGAATTTATACTTCTCTTGAAGTCTAATAATATATGAACATTAGGCTGTGTATATAGTGTGTCTCTGTAGTGTGTTCTTTTTTTCTTAGTTTAGTTTTGCTTGTTGTTGTGTAAGTAGTTTAGTTTTTTCCAGTTGGTTGGTCTGCTTCCCCTAAGATTTTGAATTATTGTAATACTTGGAGGAGGTATTCATCCCCAGAAAGAGACACTATTAGGTCTATTTAAACAAAATTTCCAAGCAAGTGAGTCCCTGGTCTACAAGTATCAAAGAGCTCATGTATAAATTTTGAAACCCTTGTCTTAGGTCTTCAAGTATAAATCTTGTTTTAAACCCTAAGTGTTGAAGTGTTTCTATTTTTGCATTACCTTTTTGATCACTTATGTGTCCACCATGTGTTTATTGAGCGGGGCCATGTTCAATAGTTTGTAAATCTCTAAACTCTTTAATAATCCCTAAGTTTTGAAAGCTAGAAAGTTTTTATTTAAGGCCATGTGTTGTTCATTTTTGTTTTGATCCAACAGTTAACTTAATCGCTTATGATCAAGATGCACACAATATAACATATAATTCATTAAGCGGTGACACCATGTGTCTTGGCGGGCCCAAGGTTTGTGAAAAGCTATTTGATAAACTGCAATTAGATTCCCTTTAATCCAACGGTTGACTTAATGAATTCATCCAAAGATGCACAAGATCTATCCTTCAATACATTAAGTTGTGCTTATGCATGTCATGGAGATGATGTGGGTTCCACTAACATGAAGCTGACCATAGATTAAAGTGCTGACAATTCTAAAAGGATCTAATGGCTAACTTGATAGCTTAATGATAAAGTGATCGAGATCTAATGTTTAAGTGATTAATTCATGATGCCATGTGTCCTTGTGGGTCTAGCTGAGGTTGTAAGAAAGGAATTAAAGTTTTGGTACTTAAAGGTTGATCTGATGGTTGAATTTAACGCTGGGTGATAAAGTGATTGAGATGTATAGTATAAGCGATTAAGTTGTGCTGACGCGGGGCAGTTGGCAGGCCCAATACAGTGCAAGGATAAGATAAAGAGGATGCAGTTCATAAAAGATACAATGACTCACTTAATGACTTAAGGTAAAGATGAGGAAGATCTAGTGTATAAGAAATTAAGCGGTGTTGATGTGTGGCTTCTCTAATAAAGTAATATCTATAGTTAGTAAAGTCTGGGGTAAAGTAATTGGTGGTCAAGTTATAAAAGATCGGACGGCTGACTTAAAGGCTTATGGTGGGGATGCATGAGATCTAATGTTTAAGTGATAAAGTCATGCTGACACATGTCCAAGATGAATAGTGGTTTTCATAAAGTGATGAGAGCCACACGATAGATGGGATACTATTAATATCTATGGTTCAGATTTAAAAATTTAAGAATGGTTTCAATGAACTGTTGAACTGCGAATGTTCAAACAAAATGAATTGATTACAGAGTGTGTGGCCACCTCAGATAAAATTCAATGAGAGAGACTGATTTGATTGAGCATATAGTTCATTACTTGAGTTTTAATTTTTCATAACCATTGAAGTGATTGAAGAGAAACTGAAAGTTGCAGTAATCTTGTGCTCTACGATACAAATTGTAGAATGGTTAAGTTTGATCTTGTCATACTCTTGAAACATTAAAATTCATACTTGCAGTAGGGTTTCAAGTTCTGAAGAATGAACAGAGTGTTGATAAATTCTAATACTGTTACTATAAGAAACACTAAATTTAGAGATGGCCCCTAGAATTGAGTTCACTAGTAAAATTGATTACAAGGACAGGAATGTGCGTGATGATATTTTACAATAGTTGGATGGATCCACCAATAACTCTACTAAAATCAAATAGATAGTGCATGTAAATCCTCATTTTAGAGCTGGGAAGGGTTTATGTGATCTGGGTAGATGGGCTAAGGATGCCAAAGTTAGTATAAATAGTTTGTTCAAAATTTCTTTCAGCCAAAGGAATGCTCCTATCCCAGAATGTAGCATATGGGATTTGGATGTAGGAAAATTGATAGTTCCTGGAGAGTTTATGGACACAGATTTGTTGATCACAATTTACAAAACTTATGATAAGGTGTCTAGGGTTTTAAGAAAATAAATGGGAACATATTAATGAGTGTCACAGCTGATTAGATAAGGAAATTTTTCAATTTGAGTGACCTTTCTGTTCAGATGGATGACATTGATTTTGAGCATTTCAAAGGAGTGTACAAGGATCAAAGGGAATATTTCAGAACTATGGCTTTAATAGAGTGCTTCAATAAGATAGGAGGTTTAATTATCGTAGGCCCTAACACACTAGAGCCCTTCAAATTAGATTATTTTAATGGAAAGGATAGAGGGATGTATAGTTCCCTATGTCATGTTCTGGGAGAAGATGAGGAGACAACAATGCCCATTCACTTTATGCTTATGATGGTTCAAATTTTGCATCCACATTTGTCTGTTGTTTTTGACATTGCTACTCACATTGCTTATCTAATGCATCAAGTTCTAGTAGGCATAAAAGAGTCTAAGATAGTTAAGCCATTTGGATGGTACTCTATGATGATGCACATGATCTTGTATAACAATGCTAACAGTTTTGAGCAGGAAATGAATCTTATCAAATTTCAAGATGATAAAGAGTTTCCAGTTCAGTTATGGAGTACAAATTTATCTTGGGATAGGAAAGAGGTCATTTTTCTCAATTATGACAGATGTTTTGCCTCTAGGCTCATAGCATTGTTATGCATAGATAACTCAAGAATTCACATAGATGTGTTGAGACTTTTGAGACCAATGGAGTATGTTAAAGAGTTTCAGATTGTTCACAATTGGGGTGATTCTTTTCTAAACCCTCTTTCAATAGTTATTAGGGTCTATGGTTTTAGAGAAAATTCAAATGTCCTCCCTTATAGAGTTCCACTCAAGATAGGCCTGGCAAAAATGCTTAGACAACTGGGTGGGTTACAAGAGGAAGCATTGACTGGAAAAATGAAAGGTAGCATCTTCCCTACCATCACAAGAGCACACCATTTTATTATCACTAAAGGAGGACGGACCCAATTTTACAAATACTTAGAGCCTTATCAGTTGGCAACATCAGTGGTAAGATGTGTAGATAATGAGGGATTCATTAGTAATTTGTTCAAAAAAAGAACTAAGTGTTTAGCTCTAGATCACCAGTTTAATTTTCCTGAGGATATAATTAGAAATGAATTTGATTTGATGGAGCAAGAGGTCAAGAAGGAAAATTGGTTAGTATATAAAAATTCATTAGATTTTTTCCACCATTTTGATAAAGCATATTATCCCTTGAAAGAATTTATGCCCCACGAAAAGAAGGTAGAATCCTTGATGAGTATGTTTGAAGACATTATGCAAGCCTTAGACCAGAAGAAGAAGAAGGTAATGGAAATAGAGCCAGAAAAGGCCAAGGCTATTTTGAGAAAAGCTATACAAGGAAAAGATGTTCCACCAGGGAAGTATGTTGTATACCAACGAAGAGGATATAACACAATCCTGCCAAGAGTTGAGAAGATCTCTAATCCAAAAGGGAAAAGACCATTAGACTCCAATACCCAACCATTGCCTTCTCCAAAAAGGAAAAAGGTAGAAGGAAGAGATCAACAACAAGATGATATTTATTCCCCTTCCCAATCTCCCCTACACATGGGTGAACAGGCCATTGCTGAGCAATTAGAACAAATGGGAAATATAGGACATATCTTTGTTACAGCTCAAGAATTGCATGGAGTGTCAGAGGAACCCAAACATGCTACAATGGACTTAACAATAGTTGAGTATGTGGGGAAGGATTTGGATCATATCACAAAGAAAGCTAGTGATGAATTCTTGTCAGATGACCAATTTGTTAAAGCAAGGGATTTTATTCAATTCATTTGGAGATTTCACATTAATGAATTTAGAGAGAAATGTTAGAAGTTGCAAAATCATCAACCTGATAGAGATAAAGATGAAATTGAAAAGGAAATAAAGTGGGAGATGGTGGCTAAGTTTGATAAAATCACTCCTGTAGAAGGCAAAGAATTGGTAAAGAAATAAGGAGTTCTCATTCTTCCACAATGATATCTTGCTGATGTAATTGTCCTTGATGTTGTTAGAAAAGAGGCCAAACCAATGCACACTAGTGGAGTGTGTACTGGTGTTAAACATAGTGAAGACCATACAGCACTAGTAATGTGGTCTATAAAGAAGAAAGACAATAAGAAAATTGGTTAAGATGACCATGCTGAACATTCAGGCAGCCTATTAGTAAAGAGAGTTGAAGACACTTCAAGAGTAGAGGTAGCTGGCCTCGCATTAGAATCTACTAAGTTTAGTATGAAGGTATCCCAGAGGAAAGATGAAGAGATTAAAATTTTAAGGACAAATGTTGAAATAATCATGAAAGCATATAATGATGAAAGGGTAAAATCCATTTAGAAGGACAAGAAGATTGTCATCCTAGAAGGTAAACAAATAGCTCCATTTTCTCCTCAAGGAATGATTACATAGGATCCCCACTAGCCTTCATCATCAATTCCAATTATAAATTATCCCCCTTCTCACATTCCATCAAGTCCCACTACACAGGAAGAGTTGGATTTGTTAGAAATGCTGAGAGGGGGGGGGGGGGGGAATCAGTGTTTGTCNGGGGGGGGGGGGGGGTGAATCAGTGTTTGTCTATTAATTACTTTTCAGCAACTTAAACATAACTCAAACATACATTCAATGAAGCTTAACATAAGAAATCATAACACATAATATGATTACGAGGAAACCTGTTAAAGGTATATGGCTCAAGCCCAATAGGATGAAGGCTATAACCTTCTGAAAGTTGATATACACTATATCAAAAGTGAACTGCTATGATGACACTGTTGTCTAATTAGTTCCATGTATGCACTGATTCTCTTACTCTCTTAAAGAGATTTATCTCATACTAACTTCATCATACTGCTCTTCTATATCTTACTCATACATTATAATCGACACTTGTAACATAACTTTACATTACATACTTATATGTTCATACCCGAATAGGCGCGACTCAAAACAAGACTATAGTCGCCCCTAAAACATAATAGAAAACACTTCCAAACAATTTGGCTTGAGTATGTTTACAAAAATACTAATTACATCATTGCAAACATATAATCAAAGGTTCTTAGCCGTTACATAACAAAATAATTCACGCTGATCAAAACACTAGTCTGCTTTCATGCTCTGTCTTCTGGACTGTTGGTCTACTCATATGTCTGTAACTTCTCAGTACTATCATTCTATACTATGTATGTCTAGATGTAGTATGTACACATGTCATAGAACATATATCTAAGCACCCATACTCTGATTCGATCTCTCGCACATGCACTGATGTGCTGATCGCTAAATATCTCAGTCTGCCCTGTTTCCATACTTAGTCATTTTATCTTCTAAGTTATCTTTGACAGAAACTTAGTATGAATTTTTTTCCATGATGACAACACAAAATAATTCATGCATCCTCTAGGAGTCAACTTGCCAACAATCTCCCCCTTTGTCATTTATGGGAACAAAGGAATGTGGCCAAGTTTCTCAAAATGACTTAATCACAAAAACTGTCTATCATATATACTGCTCCCATATATACACATTCTCTATTACTCCCCCTTTGACATTAATGACAAAGGTGTACAAAAAACTGTGAATCTCAAGATACTTATTCCATGTAGACTTCAGGGTACACAATCGGAAGAGATTGGATCTCTTGCTTCTAGAATACTTTCATTGCTTCAACTCTTTGAAGATACATGCATAGGGCATATGTCAGTTTCTCCATCTTCATCAAATCCATGCAAGGACCTTGATCATATGTCACAATGGTGGCATCAATCTATTTGATGTTCTCATTTAGAACTACTAGAGAGGGCACAAGTGCATTTCTCAACTGAGTTTGTCTGACTCTTATCTTGCTAATCTCCAACTTAGCCTTTTCAATTTTGTCTAACTGACCTTAATAGACATTGTTACATATGTTCATGTCCTGGGTAGATGTCTCAACTTATTTTCTGATAGTGTACACCATGATCTCAGCCTCTTCTATCTTCTTGATGTGTTCATAGGTGAAATTCAATCTGTCCATGTAGTTGGCTATAAATTTCTTTCCCTTAGCTGCCAACTCCTTCAATATGGATTGCCCAATCTTTAAATATTTTAGGTATAAGGTAAAATTATTTACCAATTCATTCAATCTCTCCTTTTTATATTCATCTTCTGTAATTCTAGTAGCAGAGTCTACTAGATCTGTAAAGTGAGCTTTGAAGCTTTTTAGAATACTGTCCACGTCTTCAACTGATTGAATCTTGGCTACTTTCTTGTCTGTAGGTACTAAATCATGTAGAATGTTAACTGACTCCAAGAAAAGAGGGTTCCTCATAACCTTTTTTTTTTTTTTTTCCATAGCTAGCATGCTGATCTTCATTAAGTCCTCTTCTCCCCACACATCTAGACTTTCTGAATTAGGAGTTAACCTTGACAAAAATGAAGTAGATGGTAAATTGGATGGAGTGAATATAGTGTTTTGACTAGTATCCATGAATTCACTCTTTACTGGTTTTTCCTTGATTGGTGTCACATTGTCTTGAATATCTTTTTCTTCATTCAAGTCTATTGGATCATTGGAGGGACCTTCATCCTATTGTACAGATGTATCATTAATGCACATCTCTTCAATGCTTACAAATGCTTCATCAAATTTGTCCATGTCTTTGGTAGATGTTTTCATGGATATCTTGATATTATCAACCACTATAGTATCTTCTGAGTCTTTTTTTGTGTCAGAAGTTATTTTCACTGAGGGCGCTGAAACCTATGGACCTGTCATAGGTGCTATCTGAATCACTAGTTCTGTAACTTCTTTGGGAGGAGCTAGAGTTACCTTTGTTGTAGGCGTTGTTGATGGATACATGTTTCTATCCATAAACACTTGTGCAAATGCCTTTTCATTTTCTTTATCTATCTACTCATACTCTTTGTTCATAATCTATAGAGTCCTTGTCTTGGTTTTGAGATGAGGCTTCACCAGATCTAATAGAATTGCCTTCTCATCATGTGAGCATATAGGGAGAATATTATCCAATGTTTCTTCTCTTATCCTCATGTCTTCCTCAATTGCATGTCTTTTCATGATCTCCAGTATGTTCCATAACTTATCAGGTATCACTATCTTGAGTTCAAGAACTGACTTCTTAAACATATTCATATGAGATATCATCATAGAATGTATCTTAGTTTTATCAATCTCTTGATACTTGTCATAGACTTTAGCAAGTGTTTCTAGTCTCCCTTCATTTACAATTATGTTCTTCAAGACATTAAGACTGGGTCTAAATCATACCTCAGGAGGAGCTTGAATATTTCTTGCTTTTCTTTGTGTGTTCCTTGATGATGGGTGATTTGTGGGCACCTATTTTCTTCCTCTAGACTTCTTTCTTTGTATAGAAGGTGGAGATGAGTCTAGGTCAGTGGTGGTAGAGGGCGCAGAGGTTCTCTCTACTTTCTTCTTCTTCTGGATCTCATCAGTCTTCTCAAGTTCTTTGGCTATCTTGGCTTCTCTAGCTTTGTCAAGATCTTCTTAAGTGACTCCATGAACTTTTAGAATGCTAGATGTAATCTTAGATGCTTTTCTTTTATTATCAGCACTATATAATACAGAATCAACATCATTAGTATTTTCTCTGTAAGTGCCCCATCTAGGCTCATTGGGATCTTTGGGTGCGGACAAAAGAACCTATGCATATCCTTCCAATACATGTTTCTCTACTTCATACCCAAGTGGATGAATCCATTTAGTTCTGGGTTCAACTTTCTCCATACAAGTGCAGTCAGTCTCTACCATGAAGCATATGGTTTCCTTATACTTTTCAACAATCTTCTCAGGTATCCTGAACGTCTTCTGCATCTTGATCCTGAAGGATTTGATGTCCATGTCCATAGCATCCTTTGCACTACTCTCTAATGTGGCTTTTAGTGAAATTTGAGACATTGTAGGTTTGCTTCTATCTAGGTACAGATTTGCAACTTTACCAACAATATGGAAGTATAGATAGATGATCAGAGACCCAAACCTGAATGTTTTATTTTTTTCATGCTTGATAACATGAATGTTTCCCATCAACTGACCACACAATATCTTACATAGATTGAACTGAGTTTTATCCTTCACCATTTTGATAGCTGCTAGAACTGTGGCTGCTAACACACTATTTAATCTACATGCATGTTGAAACTTGTAACCAAGGATCATTGTTAGAAGCTTTATGTCTTCTTCCTTGATAAGATCAACTGTCATGCCATGCCTGTCACTTCTGGATAGGCATGCTTGCTCAACCTATTTCTTAACATCCTTCCCAGTAGGAATATTTGGTCTAGTATTAGGAAGTCTAGTCATGTTGTGAATTAGGTCTGTAGTAATACAGACGGGGACTTCACCAATCTAGAAAAGATTGTCATGAATCCTGCACAACAATATTTTAACCCATTTTGGTTCATATAATTCATGCGCATTTGAATACTTGAAGATAGGATTGTCTATGAGGTGCACATATTCATCCTTGAATGAATATTTTGGTTTCATCACCAAAGCCATGAGAGTGGCTATGCTATTATCTCCAATTGTTTCCTTCTTACAATAAATGTACGTGCAGATGTCTTCTATGTGAACAACACCTAACGGGGTTTTGGAGAAAGCTCCTTCCACATCATCTAGTATGTATTTGAATGGATGCTTCTTAAATACAAATCTCTTCCTCTCTAAAATATCAAATACAATTGGAGTTGCCATACTTACTTGATGATTGTTTAAATAGGGTTTCATGAAATACCAAAATGGTGTGACTGCTAGGGTTCCTTTCCAAACTTCTTAATTGTGCTTCTTAATCACTGAATATGTTATGCTTTCATGCTTAGTGCTCCTGTGCTCTCCAAATTATATAATATTGAATGCAAATGTGAAGATGATCGAAGACTTACATCTTTTTATAAAAGTTACTACATTTAATGTTTGTAACCGTACACAATTTTCACAGTGAATCTCAAACTTTGTTCAGAATGCATTATAGATAATGCGTGTATGCATACTTCATCCAACTATGATCATAAAAATAATTTCATAGGCACATACTCAGAGGTGAGTATACCAGCTATGCAGGGGTCTTGAGCTAGAATAGCTCCCCCTAAGACCAAGAAGGTCTATTCAACCAGAAATAGAGGATGCGTCCACTATGGATGTGTTGATGGGACTTTGTGACTGGGTCTGCCAACAGAGGTTAGTTGTCACTAGGCACTGGGGTACCGACCAACTTTGCCTACAAAGGTTGTCTAGGGAAATGAGATTCCTCAGGCCTCCAAGCATGTGAGAGTCGGGTCTCGACAGTGCGGGGATCAGTTGGGAGATGTGACTATTTTTTGAGGGGGATATCTGGTTACCTTCAACTCGTTAACTCTGGGGATATAGGAAAATGGGGTTTTCTCCAAGCATGCTTACACTTAACAAATAAACTTAAAAATGTCTTGTAGAGTTAGAAGTATTTCATATACCTATAGTTATGCTAAATATTCAAAACATCGATAATGCTCTAACACACTACACTAAATACCGAAGAAACATATAACCTTCAATTCATATTTCATCAGTAGAAAAAGAAGGAGGTTGTTAATCTACTTTAAGCATTAGAGAAAAGGACATGAAGAACATAAAACATAAAATACCATCAATTCAGAAGACAGAGTACCAACAACATCATTGGGAGAACCCTTCCTTCTTCATTAATATCCTTCTAGCAAGCACTGGTGCGTGGTACAAAGATAACTCCTAGGGAGCATTTAACTACTGAAAGATTAAAACTATGGAGCATTGAGCTCTACAACTAGGAAATGAAAAAATTGCTTTGCTATCAACTGTGGACTGCATAATCATCAATTATGTCGACCCCTGGAATGAGGTCAGACTTAATATTTATACACATCTTTCGATCTAACCCTAACCCTAACTTATTTTACACTTTACAAGAAAATACATTATCTAGTGGCCAGTACTACCTGCACCACTCTACAAAACACCTTGAGATGGAAAAGGCCTGACATGTCAGAAGAATAAGACAAGGATGGAGTGGAAGAATCAGCCTCGAGAAGAGAGCCAAAAAAGAGAAGGAATAAATCCAATCCCCTGGGGATTGAGGCTACATGCCTCATAAATGGTAAAGGGGTGCCCTATCTCCAATGTGCCAAGTGTATCTCTGAAATGGTGCCTTGGGAAGACCATCTGTCAGAAACCTCCCATCAAGATGATGTGCCTTGTTGCAGTTCCCCATCTTCTGAAAACCCTTATTACTGTCCTAAAAGTGACCGGTTAGCATTGGGATCCGAGACACAGGTCATGTGAAGAATTAAAAAATGTGGGACCCGGAACTCTGGGATCTGGGAACTTTCATTCCAAAAGAAAAAAGAATACAAAAATATGATGTCGGGCCAACTTCTCGCAAATCCAGAGAACTTTATTAACTTATATCTTCTCCCAAGCCTCTAACACTTGGCTAATGCTTTATTCATCTATTCTCTAAATGCTATCCCATCTACTATAGACAACTTCCATTGCCTCCTCAACCTCTTCGGCCTTGTTCTAGAATTCATTCACCATCTTGATGGTGTCATGTGACTGAATCATAGTCTTTGACAACCGGGACAACCTGCCTTGATCAAAATCTCTACCTGACAGATATAGGGATTCCATCCTTTTGTCAAACTTACTAAGGACATAGTCCTCCAGGGTACATGTTCTGGCAGTGAGGAGATCAACTTGCGATACCCCGACCACAAATGTTTTGAATAAATCCAAGGGATATTGGGCGACCGTTAATTTTTCTTTTAACTTCTTAACCAGTTTCTTGCAAACCTCAATTTTGAGGGCAAGTCTGTAGTACTGGACCTCAAGGGAATCATATGATTCTTCTCCCAAAATGTCAAACTCTGTGGAAACCTCTTCACCAATGTTGCGGATCTCCTCCTACCCGGCCTTCCATTTTTCATATTTTTCTAAATCTAACTCCCATACCTGAGTGGAGCTTCTTGTGTGGCTAAGGGTGAGATCTACCCTGTAAACGTTTGGGAGGGCCGCTGCTAGAAATTCTCTCATTTCCATTATTTTCTTGGCTACCCACCCATCCACTACTTGCGCCCTTTTCTTCATCATATGTAGTGAGTCCACATTGCCCTGTGCAAGCAGCAATCTAGAAGAAGGGGTTCCAGGGTGGACTTCGGCCAATGGCCATGTTAGTTCTATTAGAAGTGCGAGGAGATTAGCATTTGTCTCTCTTTCCTCTTGTAGCTTTTGCCCCTATTTTGCATACCGGGCCTCTATAGCCTTGGTAGCTTCTTTGATAAATCCAAGCTCTTGTTGCTTGTTCCTTTTCCCTAGCTCGACCTCTATTATACTATAGTCTTCAGGCCTTGCGGCTGCTGCATCTGTATTTTCCAGGGGTGTTGTGAGGACCACAACTGTACTGCCTGGTGGGTTGGTTCGGAGAGTATGGACCAACCATGCCCTTTTGGGCTTATTCATTTTGGCATTCTTGGCCATCATTTCAGCCAATGACAAGGGAGCACCTTTAGGCACCACCAGAGCTTTTCTTTTCTTTGTTTCCACCAGCTATTGAGGTGGCTGTTACGACCTTGCTGCCAATTCCTACTTACTAAGATTCATTTTTGAATCTAGCGACGCATTCCCTAAATTTATATTTTCTTCTGGCTCTTTTTCCTATTCTTGTTATGGTTCCTTTCTTGCTTCTAGTTCTGGTTCCTTTCTTGCTTCTTGTTCTCCAGAACCCTTTGTATTTTCTACCATGCTGGCATCTTTAGTAAAATCACCTAGGATCTTTTCCCTGATTTCTATTTCTATATTCTCAGGGACCTCATCCTACCTAGTGTCACTGGCAGCTTCTTCATTCTCCTCTTTCTGGGACCTCCTAGTCCATTGGCTGCTGCTATTCTTCAGCCCTATCGGCCTTATTTACTTCAAAAATTTCCTCCTCCCTTGGGACAACCTCCGGAGGTGGGTGGGGTTGCTGGACAAAGTTTAGCAATGCGATAGATGTTACAACCTCACTGAAAGTGCTTCAGGGCACTTGGTCACCTGAAGTCTCCAAAGGCACCTGGAGCATGATGGTTGGAGGTACGATTGTTCCCTAGGGTCCAGGTTCTCCTTCCATCAATGGCTCAAGTGTAGGTTGCCTTGGAAAATCTGTGATCCCCTGGACCGGTATCTTTTCCTGTTCATGTCCTGTTTGAGTTTCTCCTTGAGCCTCTTGCTCAGATCCATCTTCTTGTTCAGGAATTTCTTTTTTTGCAAGGGCCTCCTTTTCTTGAACCTTGATTTCTTCTATCGTAGTATTTACACCAAGCCAGATCTCCAGGAGCACCTCCATTGAGAAGGTGTCATCAAAATCATCATGTACTAGAGAGGAGTCTAAGATATCCTCAAGTTAGGGAGAGTCTGAACTTACATCTATCAGGGGCTTCTCAGGCATACCAAGAAGATAAATTGGTATGAGGACTGCTGATATTTTCTTTTTCCTTATGAGAGAAGCCTCAGTGTCTAGAATGCTGGAAGATTCTGCCTCAGCAAAATTCTTCCTACTCATCATCACTGCCAATGAGGGAGGTCTCATTGGGTGACCAGAGGTCACTGGAGTGATCAGGAGGCCGGTGGCCACCTGCATGCTAATTTGTTTCCTAGCCAACTTCGTCGACTCCATCTGATCACGTAATTTCACCATTAGAAGTTTGGGAATTTGAGGGGATGCCTTGGGCAGTGGGACTCACTCCTTTTGTTTTCCTTTACTTTTTCTAGCTTTAGTGGGCACGACGGATGAAGAAGGTCTAGCGATGGCTGAAGGAGGAAGGGTTAATTTGACCCCTACTTTCTTTTGGGTGCTCTTGGGACACACTCGGGCAAAGTACTTGTGGCTTGTCTCTATGATGGAGTGGCACACCCCATCAATCGTCAAATTCTCTAGAGTGGCCTAATCTACTGGAGGGAGATCCAATTTATCTAATCCTTATGCCTTGTATGTTGGATCCTCCAGCGGCCCACCATTGTTGAAACCTTTTAGGAAAGTTTGAAGGTCTAGTGCCTCCATGAGCCCTTTGCTCATTATATTGTGCTGTTGGGCCCTACAATCAAAGCTATCCTGGAAATCTACCCAGAAATCTTGAATGTCTTCTTCATGTGGGGGAATTCTCTTGGTAGTGCAGTGGCAATTTTTCCATGGGGGTCATAGTTCTTCTGGGTGTGGTTGAATTCAACTAGCCCCAACCCTTTTAACTCATTGTCTTCTTCCCGGGCCATGGCGAGGCTGCATGTATAGTCCCTGCAAGAAAAGGGGAATGGGACATTAACAACCTTCTTCACTATGAAGAGGGCATGCAGATCCATCATCTGCCTGCAGAATTCCAAGAGAATAATCCTATCCCTGCAATGTCGGGGAAGGAGGTAGGGCTTCCCATTGAATCCTGTTACCCTGATGTAAGTGTGATTCCTAAATTGAATGAAATATTGGCCATAGGAATTGACCAGTGCCATTGCCACCTGTGAGAGGTGGTACCAATAATCCCAAGTATGTGTAAGAATTTTATGGTAAATTAAGGCATCGTTTACCTCACAAAAATTTTGGAAGCTTAGCTCCCACTATGACTAGGGATAATGATCCCAAGGTGTAACCTTTGTTGGACTATTTTTGAGCTCTCCAACTATTCCAAGGCCCTGAAAAGCTGGCCTTTACTATGCCAATGCCCACAACACATACGAGGTCATATAAAATTATGAATGTTGGGCAATGGTCTGCATCTGTGTATCCACATGATTGGATATAATCACTGCCCAGTTGAAAGCCCTGCCATGTGTTGTTATGCAGTACAAGAAATAATACATCCACACCAAGAATTCCTGGGCATGGGGCCATCCAAAGATTCTACACAAAAATATTATGCCCGCCTGAATGGGCTCCTTGAAATCCCCGTGGGGAATTTCCAATTTCATTCTCTTATAGTCTCACTTTGGAGACTTGAACCAGTTATTGTTAATGTTGTCAAGAAATAATTTATGCTTCACCGAACTCCTTTAAAGAGTTGGCCCTGGTGATTACTACAGACCCTTTGAACTGTGGGATCCCCAACCTAGAAGCAAATGTGGGGGCATCCAATGTGACGATTGTGGTAGGATATTACAATGGTCGGGGATCTGGAAGCAAGACTGAACAAGTGGCCAGATTATATAGTACCGCTAGCTTCCTGATAAGCTCAAGGGACTACACTGTGCATGGAAAATTTGTATCCTTGATGATGCTGGAGGCAACTAAGTAAGTTGATATGTTTTCCCCTTGTTCTTTCAACTGGTAAATGGTTTAGATTAGACCTTATAGTTTGGCCCAAGACTCGGGGTCCAGATCTATCATTTATTGAACCTTGGAGTCTATTTTAGACCCTACAACACCTCCATCCTTCAGATACTTGGAGGTTAATGGCAGCTTTGCCAACATTCTTTCCTACTTTGATTTTGTGGCTGCCCGGGTGGAAGTAGTTGGTAACTCTGGGCTATCAGGGGGTGCAAAATCATAAGACATCTTGAACAAGCCTATCAACCACCTGTAAGACCAGAAAATTGTCAGAAAACATAAGGATATGAAAAATTGGATACTGGACTTTAGTGTTCTTGAAGGGGGAGCTCATGAAAGCTATCGTTCTTTCTTCTCCCTCGACCTTTTGGGTCAATATTGTCGTGGAAGAATGCAGTGAAGCAAAGGAGTAAATATAAAATGGGAGGGACTAGTC
Source organism: Thuja plicata (assembly GCA_018584345.1). Classification (NCBI taxonomy): domain Eukaryota; kingdom Viridiplantae; phylum Streptophyta; class Pinopsida; order Cupressales; family Cupressaceae; genus Thuja; species Thuja plicata. Next base: position 5,032,782 of record MU226249.1, read on the forward strand.
TGGGCTAGCCAGCACGGGTGCCTCCATTATCATCTATTTAATTTGGGTGAATGCTCACTTTGCTTTAGGACTCCACTCAATTTTGGTATCTTTCTTCATCATTTAATTGAGTGGCATCATGATTTTAGCGAATCTAGTGATGAACCACCAGACAAAGTTTATCTTTCTGAAGAAAGATCGCATCTCTTTCTTAATGCTGAGCATTTGTAGATTTAGCAGTGCTTCAACTCTCTCAAGGTCAATGGATATACCCTTCTCAGAGACAATATTCCCAAGCAACTTCCCTTCAGTGACCCTGAATATGCACTTTTCAGGGTTGAGGGATATTTTGTACCAGTGACATCTCTCACAAATCTAGGTGAGGTGGGTGGAATGGTCACGCCTCTCCTGGGAAAAGATGGTCAGATCATCCATGTAGATGATTATGCACTAGTTCACAAAGCCTTGGAACACAATGTCCATAGCCTTTTGAAATGTGGCCCCTACGTTAATCAAGCTAAAGGGAATCCTCTGATATGCAAACATTCCCCACTTATTAGTGAACATTGTCTTATCTCTATCTTCGAACTTAACCATAACTTGGTTATAGTCGGAGTATCCATCAAAGAAAGACATCATTTGGGATCCGTTCACTATTTGCAACACCTCATCCAGCGAGGGGAGAGGGTGATTATATTTATTGGAGGACAAAGGCGAATTTCATTACTCTTCTTTCTCACAGGGACTAAGTTGGCAACCCACGTAGTATGCCAGATTGGAAAGATTATCTGGGCTGACAATAGTTTTTCCACTTTTTGACAAATTAGAGGCTCGATCAGTGGGTTGACTAGTTGTTGCTTTTGCTGGAATGGCTTAGCATCATTTTTCAGTGGGATGGTATGAGTCATAATGGATGTTTCATATGTTTTCAAATCCTCATACCCCCACATGATCATGTCTATGTATTCTCAGAGAACCGCGATAATCTTCTCCTTCTCCTCAGGGGAGTAGGAGGTGCCAATGTGTATCATCTTTTCTTCACCAGGCTGGCCGATGTTCACTTGAATTTTCCTCCCTCAGTGGAGGATGATACCTTTTCCTAGCCCTGAGGGTCCAAGTAAAAGATATGTTCAAGCGTGAACATCCCCTTCAAGATGGTGTTGGTAGGTAGGTCCATGATCCCATCATCTTCATCACCCTGTCTAGTGTCATCATGGTCTCATTCCTCCACTATCTGGTCCTCGAAGACACCAACATTGGCCACGAAGGCTAGGATATTTTGATCATCCTCAAAAACCTAAAAGTGGGTGACATTATCTGGAATGGATGGGGTGGGGATCATCTCAACAGAAATCTCCAGAGTCATGAGCCGGCCATGGGCTCAAGGGTGCTGGTAGAAATAGCAAGGGCATCTGGGACATAATTCCATTATCGGAGAATGAGACCAATGTTGAAGGCTTCAAAATCTTCAATAAGGCTCCATGCCTAATTGGGGTATGTAGCTAGCCTCTTATCATGACATGTGTATTGACTCTAGACTTATTTGATAATCAACTCTGAAACACCCAAGGCCTGGAGGTGAGTGATTCCTTTCCTTAATGCAAATAGGAGTCTGAGGACCAGGGCCTCGTACTCTGTGACATTGTTTATGTAGTTGAACTACAACCTGTAGGACATGAGGAAAGATTTCCATCGTGGGTTAATTAATTCTACTCCAGCCCCATAGCCTTTCTTGGACTAGGACCCGTCGAACTTAAGGGTCCACAAATCATCATTTGTCGTCGGGAGCTAGGGAGATAGACCATATTTTGGATTGATTTTGGGAGACTTGGGAGGAGTTTCCTCTGGTGCTAATTGTGCATGGGTGAGGTTTGCCTCCAAAGGGGTTTGGGATTGAGACCCCCAGAGAGATGGCACTAAACAAGTGCTTCCAGTAGGAATACTGGGCTCCGGGGAATCAGCTGTATGTTCTTTGTTTCGGAAGGCGTCAATGTGCCGGGTAACGATGGAAAGACAAGGCTCACACTCTAGTTCTGAATTTTTTTATAATGTACCCAGCACCAAGTGTCAGACAAGAGTTAACCTCAACCCTCAAATTTTCTTCTAGGTCTTGGGTTCTCTATAGAACTATGGGATCCTCTCTTGGGGTGAAATTGAACATTAATATTTCAAGGGGTTGGTACACCCCGGGAGAAGTCTCAGAGAATAAGACCTCGTTCACCCTCCCAACTTTAGTAAGGGCCTGCTTCATCTGGGGCTCGCTTTTAATCCAAATCTTATTTGATTCTCCTTCCCAGGGGAGCCATAAGTGGGAAAACTCAGTCAAGAAGTATCCGTTCAAGGACTTGGACCAATTCTGACATAATAACATCCCATAAGTCTCTGGTATGTCCACCACTTGGATATCGATTATGCTGGCTATTTTGGGGTCCTGGATGAGCTGTATCTAGACATTCTTCAATTCACCCACCATTTTCACAATATTTTTATCCAACTAGATTACTGCACCATTAGATGGGGTGGATCAAAATCTGAGCTTCTGGCATATGCATAAGGGCATGATGTTGCCTGAAGCTCTAGAATCTACTAGGAAGTTGTGTATATTTTTACCTTACATGTTCAGGCCTAGTAGGAATGGAGGATCTTCAGTATTTCCTTGGAAGATAGCCATGTTTGCATCCTCAAAAGAGACAGTCTTGGGTGGGCGGGTGATAGCTTCCGGGTTTCCCAAGAGTTTCAGAAGAGACTTCTTCTACTCAGGATAGTTTAGCAAAACCTCCATCAAGGTCATGGAGGTGGTTGTTTGTTCTAACACCTTTGTGATGTCAAAACTTCCTCCCAAGAATTGGTGGCTTTCCTTGGCTAGGTCTTTTGCTTGGTTAGATCTAGAACCTTTTAGAGGGACAGGCCGGTCAGTTATATTATTCTAGGGAGGGGTGTCCTTGGGAGGTGTCAGCGTGTAAACTGGTCCTTTAATAGCCTGGCTCTGAGTGTTGTAAGGAGCTCATGGGTTGGTGAAGGCATTGGCCTCAAAGGCCAAAATTGATTCATCAAAGAATCCCTACAATTGAGATTCTTCTTCGTGTTCTTCGGAAGATCCAAAGAAGATGGTCTCACAAGTGAATGCACTGTGAGTTGGCTCTTACATAGGAGGTTTTGGAGGAGTAGGGTCAGATGCTTATTGTCTGTCGAGCTGGGAGATCATGATGACCTTCTCTAGCATGACACAATTTACCTTATTGTGGGAGCCTATGTCATGCAATCTACACCAATTGGTCATGGGCTAGAAGTCTACAACTAGTGTGAAATGGGATGGTCCAACACCACTTTGATTGGCATTTTGGTTTGGAGGCAGACCTCTAGTGTTTACGTCATTGTTCCATTGCTGTTGGTTGGGCCGAGGCCCACCCTTGAAATTTCTTTCCCCAGTGTTGTTTTTATGTTGGCCGGAGAAAATATTCCCTCTCTAGGAATTGGAATTATGGGGTGCATAGGACCCTGCCTTCAGTTGACTCATGTCTATAGTCAGGGTAGACAACATTCACCAGAGGGACTCAACCTTGGTGGTCAACTAAGTGTTTGTGTCACAATGTGATGGTTGTTTTTGGTTCCCTAGGAAGGTAACATTATTTTTTGGAGTTGAGGGCGGTAATCCTCCAGCCACAGATGGCTAGAAGAAGGGCACTCCAGATGGTTGTGTCTGTTGTTGATGGTTCTGTTGTGGCTGGTTCCAAGGGAAAGATTCAAGACCCGGTATCGCCTGAGTCTGTGATGGATAAATGTACCGATCCTAATGGTTTATCAACAGTGGCGGGGAATTCATGGCCATCGCAAGGGCACCCATTTCCAGATTGGGGTTATATCCCCTGGCGTAGGGAGTTCCTTTGAGGATCATGTTGAATGGCATACTCTACCCAATCCCACCCAGGGATTTGTTGAGGACACAGGATAGTTCTAAGGCTAGGTTGTAAAATTTTGTCAAAGTATCCCGATCGCCCAGGGTGGTAGTTGTCCAAAGGAGAGTGGCAACAAAGGGATCCATCGTGTTGAGATAGGTCTATATGGTTACTTTCACAGATGGGATGAAAGGACCCATGCACTACTTCAAGGTGCATTAGAACCAGTGATTAAATGCGGCAAGGGGTTCATTTGGTTCCTTTTTGATGGAAATGAACTAGCTATTGGACCAAGCTAGGTCCATGTGTATGCAAAAGATAGCCAAGAAGGCATCCTCCATGTCCTACCAACTATTGATGGAGTTGGCAGGAAGGTTAAGGTACCAGTTCAGTTCACCCTGTCCCAGGGATAGGAAAAACATCCAGGTCACCATATCTTCATATTGGATCCGGTGTCAGTTCATGGCATCTTTATATGTTTGTAAGTGTTCCTCTACAGTTCATAAGCCTAATTGTTCATATCGTGGGCAAATCTTCTCTGGGTGCAAGGGTAAATCATTGGTTGCACTCGGAAAAGTTCCCATAGGGGACCTGGTGTTTCCAAAATATGTAGCCATTTGTGGAGTTGAATTTTGAATAGGTTGAACATTGATTCCCAGGATTGTCTGGGAAGTGTGGATATTTCCTGGTATGCTAGACCCCCAGACAATGGTGGCTAGTGTGACTTTTAGGGTCCGTTTCTTTCGAGCAGGAGGCTCGAGTTTGACAAACCTTTCAGGATCAAGGGCTGATCTAAGGATTCTTTTAAATGTTGCTGGGGAGAAAGACCCAATCCCACTGAAGGCTTGACTCCTAAAACTATATCTTGGGGAACCCTTGGGAGGTGTAAAATATGAATCCTAAGAGGGGGACAAGTTCATGCCCTCCTTCTAGTGATAGTTACAATTGACAGGACTTTGTGACCGGGTCTGCCAACAAAGGTAAGTTGTCATCGGGTACCAGGGTACCAACCAACTTTTCTTGCAAAGGTTGTTTAAGGAAATGAGATTCCCCAGGCCTCCAAGCATGTGAGAGTCAAGTCTCGACAGTGCAGGACTTAGTTGAGAGATGTGACTATTTTTTGAGGGGGACAACTAGTTACCTTCACCTTGTGAACTCCAGGGATTTAGGCAAATGGGGTTTTCTCCAAGCGTGCTTACACTTAAAAAATAAACTTAAAAAGATCTTGCAAAGTTAGAAGTGTTTCATCTACCTATAGTTATGCTAAACATTCAAAACATCGACAATGCTCTAACACACTACACTAAATATCGAAGAAACATACAACCTTCAGTTCATATTTCATCAGTAGCAAAAGAAAGGAGGTCGTTAATCTACTTTAAGCATTAGAGGAAAGGACATGAAGAACATAAAACATAAAATACCGTCAATCTAGAAGACAGAGTACCAGCAACATCATTGGGAGAACCCTTCCTTTTTCATTAATATCCTTCCAGAAAGCATTGGTGTGTGGTACAAATATAACTCTAAGGGAGCATTTAACTACTGAAAGCTTAAAACTATGGAGCACTAAGCTCTGCAACTAGGAAATGAGAAAACTTCTTTGCTATTAATTGTGGACTGCAAAATCATCAATTTCGCCGACCCCTGGAATGAGGTCAAACTTATTATTTATACACATCTTTTGATCTAACCCTAACCCTAACTTATTTTACACTTTACAATAAAATACATTATCTGGTGGCCGGTACTACCTGCACCACTCTACAAAAGACCTTGAGATGGAAAAGACCTGACATGTCAGAAGAATAAGACAAGCATGGAGTGGAAGAATCAGCCTCGAGAAGAGAGCCAGAAAGGAGAAGGAATAAATCTGATCCCCCGGGGATCGATGCTACATGCCTCATAAATGGGAAAGCAGTGCCCTGTCTTTGATGCACTAGGTGTATCTCTAAAATGACGCCTTGAGAAGACCATCTATCAGAAGCCTCCCATCGAGCTGATGTGCCTGGTTGTAGTTAGCCATCTTTTGACAACCTTTATTACTATCCTGAAAGTGACCGGTCAACATTGGGAATCGAGACACGGGTCATGTGAAGAATTTTAAAATGTGGGACTCGAAACTTTGAGGTCTGGGAACTTTTGTTCCAAAAGAGAAAAGAATACAAAAAAATGATGTTGGGCCAACTACTCCCGAATCTAGAGAACTTTATTAACTTATATTTTCTCCCAAGCCTCTAACACTTGGCTAATGCTTTCTTCATCTATGCTCTGGATGCTATCCCATCTGTTATGGAAGGCCTCCATTGTCTTCTCAACCTCTCTGGCCCCATTCAAGAATTCATTCACCATATTGATGGTGTCATGTGACCGAATCATAGTCTTTAACAACTAGGACAACCTGCCTTGATCAAAATCTCTGCCCGACGGATATAGGGATTCCATCCTTTCATCAAACTTACTGAGGACATAGTCCTCCAGGGTACATGTTCCAGTGGTGAAGGGATCAACTTGTGATACCCCAACCACAAATGTTTTGAATAAATCCAAGGGATATTGGGCGGCCATCAATTTTTCTTTTAAGGTCTTATACAGTTTCTTGCAAACCTCAATTTTGAGGGCAAGTCTGGAGTACTGGACCTAGAGGGAATCATATGATTCTTCTCCCAAAATGCCAGACTTTGTGGAAACCTCTTCGCCAATGCTATGGATCTCCTCCAACCTGGCCTTCCATTTTTCATATTTTTCTAAGTCTAACTCCCATACCTGAGTGAAGCTTCTTGTGTGGCTAAGGGTGAGATCTACCCTGTATAAGTCTAGGGGGGATGCCACTAGAAATTCTATCATTGCCATTATTTGCTCAGTTGTCCACACATCCACTACTTGCGCCTTTTTCTTCATCATACACAGTGAGTCCACATCGCCCTGTACAAGTGGCAATCTAGAAGAAGGGGTTCCAGGGTGGACTTCAGTAAAGGGCCGTGTTAGTTCTATCAGAAGTGTGAGGAGATTAGCCTTTGTCTCTCTTTCCTCTTGCAGCTTCTGCCCTAGTTTTGCATACCAGGCCTCTATAGCCTTGCTATCTTATTTGAGAAAGTCAAGCTCTCCTTGCTTGTCCCTTTTCCCCAGCTCAACCTCTATTATACTATAGTCTTCAGGCCTTGCGGCCACTGCATCTATGTTCTTTGGGGGTGTTGCGAAGACTGCAACTATACTGCCTTTTGGGTTGGTCTAGAAAGTATGGACCACCAGTGCCCTTTTGGGCTTCTTCATTTCAGCATTCTTGGCCATCATTTCGGCCAATGACAAGGGAGTGCCTGTAGGCACAGCCAGAGCTTTTCTTTTCTTTGTTTCCACCAGCCATTGAGGCAGCTGGGGTAGCCTTGCTGGCAATTCCTACTTACTGAGATTCACTTCCAAATCTAGCGGCACATTCCCTGAATTTATATTTTCTTCTGGCTCCTTTTCCTATTCTTATTATGGTTCCTTTCTTTCTTCTTTTTTTGGTTCCTTTCTTGCTTCTTGTTCTTCAGAACCCTTTTTATTTTTCGCCATGCTGGCATCTTCTATAAAATCACCTGGGATCTTTTCCCCAGTTTCCATTTCTATATTCTTAGGGACCTCATCCTCCCTGGTGTCACTGGCAGCTTCTTCATTCTCCTCTTCTAAGACCTCTTGGTCGATTGGCTTCTATTTTTCTTGGTCCCTATCTGCCTTATTTACTTCAACATTTTCCTCCTCCCTTGGGACATCCTCCGGAGGTGGGTGGGGTCGCTAGCCAAAGTTTAGCAAGGTGGTAGCTATTATGACCTTACCGAAAGCGCTTCGGGGGACTTGGTCACCTAAAGTCTCCAAAGGCACCTAGAGCATGATGGTTGGAGGTATAGTTGTTCCTTGGGGTCCAGGTTTTCCTTCCATTGGTGGCTCAAGTGTAGGTTGCCTTGGCAAATTCGTGGTCCCTTGGAGCAGTATCTTTTCCTGTTCATGACCTGTTTGAGTTTCTCCCTGAGCCTCTTTCTCAGATGCATCTTCTTCTACGAGAATTTCATTTTCTACAGAGGCCTCCTTTTCTTGAGCCTCAATTTCTTCTACAACAGTATTTACACCTTGTCGGATCTCTAGGAGCTCCTCTACCGAGAAGGTATCATCAAAATCATTGTGTGGCGGAGAGGAGTCTGAGATATCCTTAAGTTTGGGAGAGTCTGAACTTACATCTACCGGGGGCTTCTCAGGCATACCAAGAGGAGCAATTGGTAAGGGGATCGCTGATGTTTTATTTTTCCTTACAAGAGAAGGCCCAGTGTCTAGAATGCTGGAAGATTCTACCTCAACAAAATTCTACCTACTCATCATGACTAACAATGAGGGAGGTCTCGTTGGGCAAACAGAGGTCACTGGAGTGACTGGGAGGCCAGCGGCCACCTGCATGATGATTTGTTGGCTAGCCAACTTCACCAAATCCATCTGATCATGTAATTTCACCATTAGAAGTGTGAGAATTTGAGGGGATTCCTTGGGCACCGAGACTCCCTCCTTTTCTTTTCCTTTACTTTTGCTAGCTTCAGTGGGCGCAGCAGACAAAGAATGTCCAACACCGGCTGAAGGATGAAAGGTTAATTTGACCGCTACTTTATTTTGGGTGCTCTTGGGACACACCTGGGCAAAGTACATGTGGTTTGCCTCTATGATAGGGTGGCATACCCTATCAGTCATCAAATTCTCCATAGTGGCCCAATCTATTGGAGGGAGATCCAATTTATCCAATCCTTGTGCCTTGTATGCTGGATCTTCAAGTGGCCTGCCGTTGTTGAAAACTTTTGGGAAATTCCAAAGGTCTAGCGCCTCCATGAGCCCTTTGCTCATTTTGTTGTGCTGCCAGGCCTTGAGATCAAAGCTGTCCTAGAAATCTGCCCATAAAATCTTCAATATCATCTTCATGTGGGGGGGATGCTCTTGGTGTACGGTGGAAATTTTTCCACGGGGGTCATAGTTCTTCCATGTGTGGTTGAATTCAACCAGCCCCAACCCTTTTAACTCATTGTCTACCTCCCAGGCTGCGGCGAGGCTACATGTATAGTCCCCACAAGAAAAAGGGGAATGGGACATTAACAACCTTCTTCACTGTGAAGAGGGTGTGCAGTTCCATCATCTGCCTAGAGAATTCCAAGAGAATAATCCTATCCCCACAATACCAGGGAAGGAGGTAGGGCTTCCCGTTGAAGCCTATCACCCTGATATAAGTGTGATTCCTGAATTGAATAAAATATTAGCCATAGGAATTGACCAGTGCCATTGCCGCCTGTGAGAGGCGGTACCCAAAATCTCGAGTAAGTTTAAGAATGTTATGGTAAACGAAGGAATCGTTTACCAGGCATAAATTCTTGAAGGTTAGCTCCCATTGTAATTGGGGATAATTCTCCTAAGGTGTAACCTTTCCTAGACCGTTTCCAAGCTCTCCAACTGTTCCAAGCCCCTGAAAAGCCAGCCTTTGCTATGCCAATGCCCACAACACATATGAGGTCATATAAAATTGTGAATGTTGGGCAACGGTCCACATATGTTTATCCACATGATTGGATATAATCGTCGCCCAGTTGAAAGCCCTACTACGTGTTGTTATGTAGTATAAGAAACAATACATCCATGTCAAGAATTCCTAGGCGTGGGGCCATCCGAAGACTCTGCACAAAAATATTATGCCCGCCTGAATGGGCTCCTTGAAACCCCCGTAGGGAATTTCCAATTTTATTCTCTTATAGTCTCGCTTTGGAGACTTCAACCAGTTATTGTTAAGGTGTTTCCAAGAAATAATTTCGGCTTCACCGAACTCCTTTAATGAGTTAGCCCTGGTGATTACTATGGACCCTTTGAACTGTGGGATCCCCAACCCGGAAGAAAAGGTGGGGGTATCCAATGGGATGATTGTGGTAGGATATTGCAATGGCTGGGGATCTGGAAGCAAGACTGAATAAGTGGCTGGATTATATAGTACCGCCAGCTACCTGATAAGCTTGGGGGACTACACTGTACATCAAAAATTTGCGGCCTTGATGATGCCTAAGGCAACTAAGTAAGTTGATATTTTGTCCCTTTGTTCTTTCAATTGGTAAATGGTCTGGATTAGACCTTGTAGTTCGGCCCAAGACCCGGGGTCTAGATCTGTCATTTCTTGAACCTTGGAGTCTATTTTAAACCCCGCAACACCTCCATCCTTTGGATACTTGAAGGTTAATGGTAGCTTTGCCAACATTCTTTCTAGCTTTGATTTTGTGGCTGCCTGGGTGGAAGTAGTTGGTAACTCTAGGCTATCAGGGGGCGCAAAATCATCAGACATCTTGAACAGGCCTATCAGCCACCTGCAAGACTAGAAAACCATCAGAACACATAAGGATATGAAAAATCTGGGAGATTTTCCACTAGCCCACACCTGTCAAATAAACATTAGCGCATATATATCCAAAAGTTTAGGAGTATCTAAAGATGAACATGGCTTAAGAATTCTAGAATGTGCTGACATGGTGACAGAAAAAGCAAAGGACAAGGTCCCGCTGGGAGTCCAGAGTCTGGATAAACTAGCCATTGCTGATGAGACTAGAAACAAAGTCATACACTAGTTGACATGCGCTCACACATGGGAAAATGGCAGGTGGTGTGAAGGCAGTTATGGCATTGATTAGGACAAGTGGGCCGACATGGGGCAAAAATGAATGCCATATAAGACACATTTTAAATGCCATACATGGGGAATTAATCCCGCCATTAATATGAAAAGACAGAGGAGAGAGAAAGCCACCATGCTTCAAACTAGTGAGGTGTTGAGTTCAAACAGTGGCAACTCCATCTCGACGAGATCTATCTCGTCAATTTGAAATTCATGATAGAGTGTGAAGAACTTGACACCCTGAAGGATATACATAGTACATATATAACTGATATACATAAGATGTACAAGAGGGCCGAAGCGTATACACATAAGTTTTCATAGAATATATACCATATTTACGACAATGTATAGAAAAGTGAAATGTAGAGAGACTACCCTAAACAAAAGGACACAAAAAAAGCACACGATATACATTATCCTACACCTGCACAGAGGTCGGACAACCCTTTGGTAGAGCTGACCCACCAATGGGTGTTGAACTAGACGAAAAAGACGCAAAGAAAAAATGGAAACAAAGCAAAGAAACATGAAACAAAAGAAAAAAACAAAGGAAAGAACCATAAACACCAACCTGGAATCCAAAGAATGGTGAAGGGAAGAAACACTAGACCGCTCTGCAACATCTTTCACCTCCAACACCAAGAATAGCTACCAAAAATCAAATCGTTGTTACCCACTAAGATCAAAGAAGCTTGCACTTAATTCGCACTCAAATTGCCTATGAATCACTCTGAAAAATCTACATGTTTTACTCATGGTAACTTTGAAAATGATAGGTAAAACTTATTTATACCTAAGGTAAAAGCAAGTTACCTTCCCTCTACAAACTTTGGAAAAGGAAAACCTCTGGATTCCGGGCTCGGGGATTCCAAATGACCATGTCTTCTTGCGAGAAGAAGACATCATGGAAGAGAATCCCGAAGTCTAGAATTCGGCCTCTAGAAAAGAAATGACCCACTCCTAGACTGGGTCCTGGAGATACGAAGGACAAAAACAGTAAACAAAACCAACACCGTGGGAAAGAAGTAGAAGGAAACAAAAGAAGCAAAGGAAAAGAAAACAAGGCAAGAGCCGAAAGAAAAAAAAAACAAAGGGGGACCCAACATTTTGCACATGAAATGTAGGGACGGGTATGTAGGGCATAACAGGATGCATCAAATACTTTTTTAATATCATTTTCCTTCTTTACTTCAACCCAAATTTTGCTTGAATATTCTTTTGCTTGAACAAATTTGACTTCTCCTTCTTCTTCAAATAGTGATTTCTTAGGATCCTCTTGCTTTTGAGTTCTAGATCTACAGAACCTTGAGATGTGTCCTGCCTTTCCACATGTGTGACAAATGATAAGAGGTCTGATGTTCTTGTTCATCATGCTACACTGATTTTCTCTGTGTTGATTGTAGTTACATATCTGACATGTAATGTTCTACAAATTTTTTTGAGGTTGATTTCTCTGATTGTTTTGATTCATTCTTTTCTGATTCTGCTAACTGATTTCTTTGATTTGTTCTGCAATGTATAGACCTGTGACCAAAATTATTACAAGAGAAATAGTAACCATTGAAAGGTCTTACCTCTTTGAAATTTCTTGCCAAATGACCATATTTGTTACATGCATAACAAGTTTTGTTAACTTTCTTTATTTCTCATTTAGGTGGATCTGCAATACTTTCAACTTTCTTTGCTTCTGAAGGTGCTTCATGTGCTTTCTTTCTTTCTTCTAATAATTTTTCTTCAACTTGTATTACACTTTATCCAAGACCAGTAGTGTCGCCTCTTAGATTTTGTGCATTGAGATGGGATTGAAGTGAATTAGAACTTTTGTGGAGTTTATCAATCTTATCCTTTGCTTCTGTTAATTCAAATTCCAATTTCTTCTTTATGTTTTCCAATTCCAAGACTTTCATGTTTGCTTTCAAGAGTTCATCATCTATTTGTTTGCTTTCTTTGATCTTTTCTTCAATAGCAATTTGACTATCTGTTAGCTGTTCATCCAGATTTTCAATTTTATCTTTCAGAGACATATTCTCTTCATTGAGCTTTTTGACCATTTTTCCTAAACTACTTGCAGAATAATCTTTCAAATCTTTTCTTAATTTCTTGATAAACGTTTGTGAGCCATCAACTTTCAGTCTAAGTTCTTCATTTTCTTTTTCAGATCTATCAAGATCTTCAAGAGCTACTTCAAGATTCTTTTTCAAATGTTTTTCTTCTGCTAAGTCCATGATCTCCTCAAGTGGTTAAACTTTCTTTCAAAGGACCAGAGCTCTAATACCAATTGTTAGAAACACTAAGAGGGGGGGGGGGTGAATCAGTGTTTGTCTATTAATTACTTTTTAGCAACTTAAACATAAATCAAACACACATTCAATGAAGCTTAACATAAGAACTCATAACACATAATATGATTACGGGGAGACCTTGATCAGAGGAAAACCCCGGTGGGAATTAGTACCCACAAATATTGTACTAGTATAATGAACTTGTTAAAGTTCCTTTGCCCTGTTAGAAGTAGTCTTTACAATATGAGTATAGTGACCTGGTTAAAAGTCTGACCCTGTTAGGAGTCTTTTACAAAACCCTATTAAAGGTATATGGCTCACTTCCTAGGCTCACTGCCCAATAGGATGAAGGCTACAACCTTCTAAAAGTTGATATACACTATATCAAAAGTGAACTGCTGTGATGACACTACTGTCTGATCAGTTCCGTGTATGTGCTGATGCTCTTACTCTCTTAAAGAGCTTTATCTCATTCTGACTTCATCATACTTCTCTTCTATATCTTACTCATACATTATAATTGACACTTATAACATAACTTTATATTACATACTTATATGTTCATACCCAAATAGGCACAACTCAAAACAAGCATATAGTCAGCCCTAAAACATAATACACAATGCTTCTGAACAAGTCAGATCGAGTGTGTTTACAACAATACTAATTACATCATTACAAACATATAATCAAAGGCACTTAGCCATTACATAACAAAATAATTTACGCTGATCAAAACACTAGTCGGCTTTCATGCTCTGTCTTCTGGACTGTTGGTCTACTCATCTGTCTGTAACTTCTCCGTACTATCATTTTGTACTATGCGTGTCTAGATGTAGTATGTACACATGTCATAGAAAATATATCTGAGTGTGTGTACTCTGATTTGATCTCTCACATGTGCGTTGATGTGTTGATCGCTGAATATCTCTATCTGCCTTGTTTCCATACTTAGTCTTTTTATCTTCTAAGTTATCTTTGATAGAAACTTAGTATGACTTTGTTGCCATGATGACAACACAAAAGAAGTCATGCATCCTCTAGGAGTCAACTTGCCAACATGAGTTAGAAAGAGAAAGGTTAATTATTGAAAGAACCAAGTTAGAAGAATGAAAGAAGAAATTGGTTGAAGAGTCTGCAACATTTAAAGAAGCAGAGGCATGGGTACAACAAAGGTATGATGATAAAATACATGCCACTCTCATGCAGTGTGCTCAGAATTTAAGTCCTACTGCCATGTATTTCCAAGGAAAAAATATTGTTAGCATATGAGATGATTTTAATGTAGATAAGGATAAGTGAGATTCAATAATGGATAGATGGAAGGGAAAGAGGGAAAAATTGAAATTCTTCTATTCTACATCCAAAGAATAAAATAATGTTGACATCATATTAACTAGCACTTATAAATGTTTTAAATTTTTAATGGACATGGACATAAAAAGCAGCATCATCATTAGGAAGGTAGAGACTTTGAGGAAAGAATATTCAAAGGATCGATATGAGATATTCCCTAATATTTTCAAGAAGAGTGGTGAGATAAAAAAAATGAAGCATTGTGGCTAAGACAAATGAATGAGGCGTTGGCAACCAGGACCAACAGTATTATTACTTTGGAGAGCACGCCCTTGTTTTTCCAAACTGTGGAAATCATTAGCAATGCCATGTCATTTTTTGAGTTTTGGAAAGAAGAAATTGAGAAGGAAAGTGTCAGTTGGAATGAGATCAACAATAGAACAGATGAATTCATTGGTTTCTCTTGGCCAAGTGATGAGGTGTATACCTCTTGGAAGGACATATACAATGCAGTTGATCAAGGAGAAGATGATAAAGTGTAAAAGGAAACAAATGACAATGCTTCCCAACAACTTGAATGAGACAGGTAAAGGTAAAAAATCCTACACAAGCAAGATCAAGAACAATAAATTCCAGATGGAAGCTATCGAACAACATTAAAGCAGTTGCAAATACCTAGGCGGTCATAAGAAAAAATACCTTGAATTTGTTGTAACAAAAATGGTTATCACTTCACTTGTTATTTTGTCTTTTTCTTGAGTCATTTGTTTTATCCTTGTTCCAATTGATCCGAAGCTTGTAGCAATCCTATTCTATAAAAGGATTCCCAAGATCATTGGAAAGGGCTGGAAAATTTATATGGTAAACATTTTTGTAAGGTTTTCAGTCAGGGAAATATAGTAGAAGTTTGTACTAGTTAGGTGTGATAATAGAAATAAAGTTGATAGATCTGTTGTAGATTATTGAAGAGGTTATCTCTGAGTACATCTTATATACTGGAATATGATTCTCTAAACTTAATACAAAGATCCAAATTCCAATCTCTCCTATGTCACATTATTTTTTGAGTTATGGATTTTCTAATTCATTAACATAGAATTTATCTGTGTTTGTGTACTTATTTGAGAGTTTTGATCAAGGATCAGATTAAATAATGCTTTCATTAATACATGGATTTATATAACATATGCTAGGATTCAATGAGTAGTAGGGGTTTGGGATATTTGTGTTTATGACCTAGAATCTTTGATGAATATTGATTTTAGTATATTATATTTGAGTTAGAGAGTAGCCCAATGGATAAAACATTGATCTAAAACTGAAAATTTCTTTATTATTGCACATCTGGTTGCATATTGGTTGTTGTTTCTGTATAAAAAAACATAAAATCCATTAATTCATATTTGTATAAGTTTGTTTTGAGTTTCTATCTCATGCTCCATTCCGTGGTTGATGTTCAATGGATAATTAGCTCATTATCTAGTATCTCCCAGTTATGTTGAGTTGTTATGAGATTACTGCTTGATGAATACCATATAGAAATATCTGAAGGTGTTATAGGGTATCCCCTACTTGGTGTAGCAGGACCTAAAGAGTAGAGGTATTGTAAGAGTTCTTGTTAGTTGGTCCTTTTCTTATATGGATTAATATCTGGAGTTGGCTTCTCTATAAAAATAGTAAGAAGAAGAAGAGGTTGTTGTGTTTTTATGACAACATAAAAAATAAAAAAAACAAAGCCCACCAGGATCAAGTGTTATTGGGTGTAAGGCTCTAAAATCATGAGGGATGAGGCTGAGATCGTACCCTGGGTGATTTTGGCACTGTGGATACTCCTCAGTCCTTGGGTCTTAGCCGAAGAGGTTTCAGGCATGAGTGTGTCTGTATCGGGTTGCTAAAACGTCTGTGGTTGTCTTCACTAACTAGTTGCTCGCAAGCTTCATCCCTCTACAAGGAAGCTTCATAGGTCTAAACTCTCCATAGAAAAAAACATAATAACATTGTCTAATAAAAGAAAAAACATTAATTTAAAGAAAAAAATTAACATTAAATTATTTAACAAGTAATAATATTATTTAAATTTAAAAAAACTTAATAAAATAATAATATTAAATAAAAACTAATAATAATAATAATAATATTAACATAATCATTAACTATTAATATTGGTTATTTAGTAAATCTTAATTAATAATTAAACAAAATTAAAGTAATTAAAATCTAATTATATAATTTTTAAATTAAATAAAATATAATATAAAACAAAAAAAACATAAAACAATATGTTTGAGGGGGATTTCAGACCCCACTCCCTATGCAATCCCCATTCCCCACGCAGGGGTTGGTGAGTTCGCCCGATGGGTACCCTACCGCATTCACTGAGCTACTATCATTACCCTACTACGCAGTGTCGACAGTGTCCTGCCTGTACCAACAAGAGTATCATTGGTTGTTTGTTGTCGACCATTGGGAGCATGGTAACGGGGTGGTGGCTCGCAACACACTCAATTTTTTTAAATTATTATTTTTAAATTGAAACAAACACTTAGAGTATATTTTTATAAATTTTTTTAATTTCTTAATTTTTAAAAAAAATTATAATGAATGCCTTGCAAAGTAAAGGGATTTTTTTGACAGTGAATCTATATATATTTAAATGCAATAATTCGGAAGAGAGGATAAATATATAAGTATGATTTTAAAAAAAACTCATGCAATGAATTTCGTGAGGAATCAATATGCAAAACTTTATAAAATATTAATTTATTATCCTAGCATTCAATTTAACCTCATTCCTTTTTTCCATCTAGATATGGATCTGAGGCTAGATATCAGTCTTGTTAAGGCATGATTTTTGGATTACTGGTAAGGGTACATTACAAATCTTAAGGCTAAAATCAAACTTGATAAAAATGACATAAATTCCATTTTCTGATAAAGGTTTTGCATAGATCTAGTAACCCTAATGGCCATTTAGAAAACTATAATATTCTAATGAAACTCTTATACCCAGAATACAAATCTGACACAAACAGTAAGGAAAAGGACTACAATTAATCCAATAACCTATTTTCTCAGACTTTTAACAATTCAAACACACAATAACAAACAAATAAATTTCAAACAAAGGATTCCAGTAATTCATATGCATAGAGTCAAGGATCTGAAGAACAAGAATTAACAAGGTTTCAAAACCTACCTTAACAACGAAGAATAGATCTTAAATAATCATGAAGCAAGATGCAATCCAAAATACTCCCAATCTTTACAACAATTCTTTAATCCTTGAGATTCTCCTTCGACCTGATTCAATGCCTCCAAATGGATTTCAATTCAAATATATAAAAAACCTAGAAATTAGGTTTTGAAAAAGTGCAACCCTAATTAGGAATATAATTTTAATTAAATATTAAAATAAAACACATTAATTTCAATTTTAACATAAATTAAGTTTGCACAACTTAACATTATAAAATAAAGTTAAAGTCATAACTTATTGATAAAGTGCATATTAAAATGTATGAAAATATTTCAATTAAATAAATTGATCATGCAACTTAAAGTAATATTAATAATTGAATTTTCATAATTAATTTTAATTTTTGGATTTAATATCAATTATATCTCAATTATTAATTTAAGACTTAATAATTAAATCAATTAATCAAATATAGGCATTTAATTAATATTTAATTATTAAATAGCCATATGTTTATATATTAATGTTTTAACCTTATTAAAGGTGTAATTATTTGATGAACTATAACTGATTGAATGTTTAAAGATGACAAGTTGATGTTCACCGAGCTGCATAAAGTAAATGCAAGACATTAAATCAATTAATGTGTTGTATTGTGATTGATGTCAACTTGATATACTCAGATTGGTCATATTCATATTATCAAAGACTTCAAAGAACCAAAGAGATAAAGGTTATGTTATCAATAATGCATAAAAAGTTCAGTATACACCAAGTGACAACAAACACCGATGGATAGTGCACACCGACAGATAGAGAACCCTGAAAGGAGTCACATTGTAAACCAAGTAAGATACTCGAGCAAGCATTACTTAGTAGAATCAAAGTGACACTCGAGCAGAACTGAAAGTCACAGTATTGCCCGAAGGACAGACAACCCCGATGGACAGAGATCCCTGAGGACAACTGAAGTCAAGACCAATCAAACAAGGACTTAAACACCGATCAGAGCTAAAATTTAGAAATGACAAAAGACTTAGCTTGCAGGAGCTAATTATAGAGTTAATTGTTTGATTACGTTGTTTTCATCGACTAGTTAATAGCTAAAGATAAGCTAGAGATTTAAACCTAGTTTTATTCCAGTTATCAAGAAGAAATCTATGGGATAAACTAAAGGAAGCTTTAAAGAAAGAATGGCGAGATTTGTGGATCATGTCAAATACAAGAAAAGACAAGGACTTAGAAATGATGAAATCATGTCTATAAAAGAGAAAAGCTAATTCACAACAAATGGGGGAAGATAGAGGAATGTCGAGGAGAATTCTAGTGAAGATTGAAGTCTTCATACAAAACTGATCAAACAAGATGAAGGAAAGAGCTAAAGATTTCTGCAGATGCCGAGCAATAGAGAAGAAACAACATTCACCAAGAAGAAAGAAGTGGAACAAAGGAACCAAAGAGAAACATTGATCAGAAAGGTATTATGAGCTTACAATAGATCTGAACATCTACAAGATTAAGTTGTATTTATGAACAGATCATATAATGTTTCAATTTAACCATTGGATCAGAAAGTCTCTTAATCAAGTAGGATCTAACCATCCTTTACATATTGAGATACATCCCAAGGAGTATCAAAAGGTTTTTTATCTTGAAAAGCATAGTGAATGCGGAGGTCAAGTGATTAATTGTTAGTGATAAATCCTCTAGCAAGGTCACACTTAACAGTGTGTTTGTAACCTTTAACAGGGTTGGCTCTTCACTGAGCTCACTTCAGAAGAGTGAAAACTTTGGGTTACTGGTCCCAAGTGTTTTTCCCCTTAACAGGGTTTCGACGTTAAAAATCTGTGTGTCAAATGTGTATACGGTTCATTGCTTTAATTTTTTTCTTTACACATTACTAAAACAAGATTGATCGGTAAAAACTAAGTTATTTACTGTATTTCGGTAAAAGCTAAGACTACTATTCGGTAAAGTTTAATAAAAAGGATAAAAGTGAACTCCGAGAAGTAGTTATTTGATAAGATTATTTAAAGACATACATATTGTAGGACTGAATATAACTAGAGCTCTTATATTTGAGATATAAAGTTTTGGTTGGTTTATTGGATTAATTTTTGAGGCCACTGATTCACCCCCACCCCCCCCTTTAGTTATTCTAACATTATTAACATTAAAAATTACCTTAATTAATCATTTATCAAAATAAGACAAAAAGAAACATTAATCTAACTAAACACATCCCAACAAGAAAATCAACTAAGATAAAAGTAACACATACACACACACACATAGAGAAAGGCTCATGATTCCAAGTCACCTTGACATATTCAGATAAGGTATTTAGTCATATACTTGTCCATTCATAGGACAATAAAAGGTTTAGGGTGATGATTTAGGCCTGAATGTTATCTCCCCAATCTTACCATTGAGATATTGTGATAGGGCATGCTCACTCCTACTAATATAGGGAAGATGATACCCAATACCAAAAAATATGTCATCACAAAGATGAACATATCCATACATCTAATTTACTTTGAAAATTTAAAGTAAATCCAAATTAATTAAATAAAATATGCTTTATTGCCACAACTCAACTTTGACTCCTAATTACAAGTTGAGATATTTTAATTTGAAAATACTTTTTCAACACAATTATGCACATGTAATTAATAAAATATTTAATTAAATAGATTAAATATTTATGTCACAATAATGCGTGCAACCAAATATTTAATTATTCAATTAATCATATAAGCACATTTAATATAGTTTTCAATTAAATATTTAATTAAATCAAAACATTCAAATATTTCAATTTAATTAATTATTGAAAATAAACTTAGGATATAATTAAATCATTAATTCAACTATAATCCATTAAATCACAGAATATGGAAAATCACTCAATAATTCGAAAATCACTTGAAAGCATAATTAAGCAAAACACACACAGACTCAAGAGAGAGGGTATTCAAATTCTGTCAACCTAGACAAATTCAGATAAGGTAGTCATACTAAAACTCATCCTACATTAGGATGAGTAGGCTTAGGTTAGGGTTTTGGATCTGTATGTTACCTCCCCTCTTTACCATTGAGATGAATATTTATGGGCACGCTCACTCCTACCAATTCAGGGAAGACAATGCCCTGTACCTGCAATCCTGTCATCAAA
>MU226249.1:5074428-5091347 GCA_018584345.1 Thuja plicata
AAAGTAACAATGAAGTGATCTGAATAAAATACAACTTATCTTGCTGATACAGATCTCTGTTCTGTGCCAATAGATCCTTACTGATCACATATATCTTTGCAGCACCTCAAGGATATCACTAATCCTTCATCAGAATTCGCACATCTCTACTTCTTCACATTTCCACATACTTCTCACACATACCTATTACACTTTTGAATTCGCAACAAGATCTTTCATATATACCCTTCAGGTTATCAAGTCGGCCCAATTACAAGTTACAATAAATAAATATTACATAGGTCGGCTGCATATACAAGTTTCAATTAACAAATATTACTTTGGTCAGCTGCATAAACATTTCACTGATGCTCGGTGAACACTGCTGATTCTACGAAAATCCTTTGGTAACCGACTGAACTCGGTAAAGACTGAATTTCCATCACATATTCTTTGATGACCGACTGAACTCGGTAAGCACTAAATTTCTTTGTTGACCGAGAGAGCCCGGTAGTAACTAACTTCTCGATATAGTATTCTGGAGCGCTTGGTAGACTCTGTAAATTGCTTCTCTTACCGATTGAGCTCGGTGGACTCTGTCAACTGCCTTGCTGAACATTCTGAGCTCGGTAGACTCTGTCTGATGACTGATATGACATTTGTGTAACATCAAGGACAACACACAATTAAACAATTGTATCCAACACATATATATAACACAATCCAAATACATCAAGGAAGTGTTGAAGCTATCCAAGATGGAAGATTCCAAGACAATTGGAACACCTATGGCCACCGGATGTAAGTAGACAAAAGAAGACAAATCAAATGAGGTAAATCAAACCTTGTATAGATCAATGATTGGAAAACTAATGTATGCTGTTTATACCAGACCAAATATAGCACATGCAGTTGGAATAGTTGAAAGATTCTTAGCTAACCCCAAAGAATAACATATGACTGTTGTCAAGAGAATTCTGAGGTATTTGAAGAACACTAAAGAATATGGCTTATGGTATACCAAAATAGGTAAATTTGAGCTTAAAGTCTGTACAGATACAGATTGGGCTAGAAATCTAGCTAACCAAAAGAGCACAACTAGAGGAGCATTCTTCATGGGTGATATAATTGTCACATGGATCAACAAAAAGCAAGGAGTCATCTCTCAGTCTACTACAAAAGAAGAATATGTGGTTGTTGCTACAAACTACTCAAACATTGCATGGATCAAACAATTACTGGACGATGTGAATATGAAGATTCTTGAACTAGTGATTATCTATTGTGATAATACCAGTGCAATTAACATATCAAAGAATCCAGTCATGCATGCTAAAACTAAGCATATTGCTATCAAGTATCACTACTTAAGAGAACAATTTCAAGAAAAAGAAGTGGTACTGGATTATGTTCACTCAAAGGAATAGTTAGCTAACATATTTACCAAGCCATTACTGAATGATACATTTGAGTACCCAAGGAAAAGACTAGGGGTCCAACCCTTGTCTATTAGTCAGTAAGTTGACTAGTAGATTGCATCAGCCTATACCCAAAATAGAAGATCATTCATTTTGGTGCAAGAAAAGAAATGGAATGAAAAGTTACATCTGTACATAACAAGGTATTTATCTACATCGAACACCAGAGATAATTTTGGCTAATATAGAGCTAAGTTGCTGATGAAAGGGAAATTTCAAGGAATATATAAAAAAAGACTTTGGCATTGCTGTCAAAGGGAGAGAATATCCCGAAGGGAAATAAATATCCAGATGGGAGAGAATATCAAAAGGGAGAGTATATCCATATAAGAGAGAGTTACATATGAAATACCCATCATAAGGAAGAATAGGAGAGATTGTTGTCAAAGGAAAACTAGATTATCAAGAAGAGGAACAGTCAAAGAGAGAGCACAAGATCAGAATAAAAATTTGATACCTATCTAGTGAAGGAATTGAAGATTGAAGGACATTCTGCAAGAAACAAATCTAAGCTATATGAGCTTACTGAGTGTGTGTATATTTGTGCACCTGTTACCTGTGAGACAACACTTCAATAAGTCATTCTGTTAGTGAGAAACAAGGGTTAATGAGCATATTAAAACTGTAACATCGACCTATTACTTTCTAACTTGGATGAGTGTAACAAATAACATAATAGCCCTCAGATTATGCTAATACCAGTAACATAAACAACATAGCATGAAAGATTGAATTTTAAAACAACTATTTGATTATTTAATCATGCATATTAGTCTAAAATGAGCATTATAACCATGAATGAAAGTAACTATGGAGTGTGCATGAAGCTACGAAGTAATGGGTGGCATAACAATGCTTTGAGATTCCTTCAAAATCTTGGCATAACAACACTACTATTAAAAAATTCAGGCTTATTATGAGCTCCAAATCTCTTCAATTTATAGAAGAATGGGAGAGAGAGAGAGAGAGGGGAGACAAGGTTCATTAATAGAGCCCCTAAGGTCATTAATGAAGGGTAAGAGCCATTATTTCCTTGGGCATTAATGAGGGATGGGCAAGAGGGAATATCCATTAAGGGGTCACTAATGAAATTCATTAAGAGGCATGGGAGGGAGTAAGGCTCAACTTGGCAAGTTGGTCCTTAGAGAAGTTAAGCTTGAGAAAGTTGACTCTCTCAAGTGGGTTGAGTCCCTAATCACTTGCTTAATGGAATGTGACATCATTAGGAAGGGGGTTAGAATTAGATTAGGATTAGAAGAATTCTTAGCAAGGGTAAAAGGGTTGGAAAAGTTTTGAACCTAGGGTCCAAGTGGTTGAGTTGGGTTAGGTTGGGGGTTTAGAGGAATATTAATGAAATGAATTAAGCTTATTTAATTTATTCAAAAATAGGAAATTTAATTATTTAAACAACTTAATTGCTTTTTAATAATTAAAGGACTATAGCCAATTAATTAGATTAATCAAGCTAGGGATTGGTTCTTTTGCAAGTGAGCAAAATGATTTAGGACTTCATTTAATTCCTAGTAAATTAATCATTTTAGCCATGTATTTGATCGATTATTAATTTTGGCTAAAGCAATTAACTTAGTGATTTTGATCACCTTAGGAAATTAAATTGATTCGAAGAATTATGCCAAGCAGTAATAGAGTCATTTGGACATAATCGAGGGTATGATCACACTTAGGGAAAATAGGGTCTTTAGTCATAACATACAAAATTAGGGTGGTTACACTGAGAGCTAGACATTTGTAATAGTTATAGAATAATAATATTGGTAGTTTGATAAACTATAGCTGATATATTTCATATTGTATTAGTAATTATATTGTATGATAATGTATTAAGTTGTAGTATGTTTCCATCAATGCCAAAGGGAGAGATTGATGAACCATAACTGATTGAATGTTTGAAGATGTTAAGTTGATCACCAAAATGCAGAAATTCAATGCAAGTCATTAAATTAGTTAATGGATTGTATTTTCATTGATTTTATATTGATATAATCAGATTGGTATAATAGTCAAAGAATTCAGATAATTAGAAAGAAAATGTTTATGCTCTCACTAATGCATAAAAGATCAGTATTCACAAAGTGACTACAAACACCGACAGGAAATGCACACCGATGGATAGAGGAACCCAAGTAGAAAGTCACAGTAATAACCAAGAATTACTAATGAGAAGAATCAAGTGTTAACCGACAAGCAGAATCAAGTGTTACTTGATGGAGAAGCCCAAGGAGAACTAAAGTGTTGACTGAATCTAACAAGAGTGAAGAAATTGAAAGAACTGAAGTTCAGAAATGACAAAAGACTTAGCTAGAAAAAGATAAAGGAGTTAACTGGTTGTTAATATTGTTTTCAATGACAAGTCAATGACAAGAGTTTCAAAGATATTTTAATTGAGTTGTCAATGAGTTATCTACAGGATTAAAACTTAAGTCTGCTTTGAATCAAGATTGGAGAGAATTGTGGATCATGCCAAGATCAAAAGATTAAGAAACCTAGAACCGATGATATCATGTATATAAAGAGACAATATAATTCATTATGAATTAGGGGAGTGAATAGAGAAAAAGGATGCTGGAGAGAAACTGATGAAGAAAAACTTCATACAGTCCTAATCAATCAAGCTGAAGAACAAGAGCTACATTTCTGTAGACATAGAGCAACATAGCATCATCATCACCGAGTAGAAATAGTGGATCAAAGGTATTGATAAGGTATATTGATTAGAAGGTATATGAGTTTACAATAGATCTGAAAATCTATAATTCAAATTTGTCTGTGTGAACAGATCATCTATATTGTTTTGGTTTAACCATTGGAGCAAAAAGTCTCTTAACAGAGAAGGACTTAAAAATCCTTTCTATATTGAGATACATCCCAAGGAGTATCAAAAATTTTGGTCATGAGGATAGCATAAGTCATGCCAAATACCATTTGAAAAATAAAGCAAGGTTTGATCATACAAGGTAGCATTGAGATGCCAGATATCAAGTGACAAACTATTCTATTTAAATCCTCTAACAAGGTCACACCTAATAGTGTGATTGTAACCTTTAATAGGGTTGGCTCTTCACCAAGCTCACTTTAGAAGAGTGAAATTTTGGGTTACCGGTCCCAAGTGGTTTTTCCCTTAATAGTGTTTCCACATTAAAAATCTATGTGTCAATGTGTTTGTGAGTCATTACTTTAGTGTTTTGCATTACACATAGCTAACTCTAGATTGACCGGTATACTCTAAGTAATTTATTGTCTTTCGGAAAATGAAAGATTTCTAATTGGTAAATAGTAAGAATAAGGTTTTGCGATGAATTCCGAGCAGTAGTTATTTGTTGAGATTATTTGAAGGCATACATCTTGTGGGACTAAAGATAACTTGAGGTTTATATTTGAGATATTAAGTTTTTGTGGTTAATTATTGGAATATTTTTGAGACCACTGATTCACCCCCCCTCTCAATTATTCAAACAAATAGTGTGTTTTTAACTTTTAATAGGGTTGGCTCTTCACGGAGCTCACTTCACAAGAGTGAAAATTTTGGGTTATCGAGCCCAAGTGGTTTTTCCCTTAACAGGGTTTCCATGTTAAAAATTCATGTGTAAAATGTGTATATGTTTCATTGCTTTAATATTTTTCTTTACACATTATTGATTCTGGATAGGTCAGTAATCACTAGAGTTTATTTACTGCATTTCAGTAAAGTCTAGAAAAGAGATATATTAGAGATCACCGAGTAGTTTATATTTGTTAAAGTTATTTAAAGGCATACATCTTGTAGGATTGAAAGATAACTCAAAGTTTTTGGATTAATTTTTGAGGCCACTAATTCACCCCCTCCCCTACCCCCCCCTTCCCCACCCCCCCCACTCTCAGTTATTCTAACAGACTTTTGTGAATATTTTGAGAGTGCAATTATTATGTTCTAGTTTGAGGAATGGAATGTGTTCAAGATGTCTTGTTTATCGAACTGAATTTTGATCATCATGCTATTATGAGATTTATGAGATTAGTTATGTCCTTTGAGCTTAGGGTAGGTTATCTAGGTGTAAAGAGGGGAAGTGGCTTGAAATGGGGGCTATGGCCCTAAGTGGATATGAGAGTAACTTATTGCAAGTAAATTAACAAGTGGTAACATGGTACATTAATGGGTTTTAAAAATGAATTAATAAGATGTTTTGATTCCCTGTCCATGCATTGATATCTAGTACAGGCTAGGATGGGAATGATAGAAGATGCTTGATTAAGGTCTAGCAAAGTTAGGATCCTTATCTGTATGAAAGGATTATTCATCCACATAAACTCACTTGGGGGCTAGGGTCCAGGGAGACTACCAGAGTGACACAAGAGTGGATTTATGTGATGAAACTTCCCTATATTCATCTTAGGTTTCCTACATGTGTCAGGTGCCTCTAGTAATGTCTAGAATCATTATTGATTATAGAAAGCATCTAGGATCTTCATGTGCATACCTTTTTGATGTCTTATATATCTTTGTTTCTCCCTTCTTTTTGTATACCCATGTATGTGTGTCTAATGTTATCTCCCAAGGATAGTGGGAGTGGACCTTTAGTTCCATGAGGCTGGGTGGTAGTGGTTCTTTTACCATTGAGATCTAACATTCTTGTTCATGCTTTGATGATCATTTTTTATAGTACTACCTTCTTGTTCTTCTGGATACTTGTTCATTATCATGATTATGTATATTTGTACCTTATTTGTATATTGGTTAACATCCATTAAGATGATGTGATGTATTGTTATTATTTATTGCATACCTTGCAACTTGTGTAGTGGATGTTGATTCATTATGTATACCTTGGGTATCATTTGTATATGTGATCTTGTTATATGAGACATATATTATAATTTTAGTTGACATATCTTTTATGATAGTTCATTTATGGTTGTTCTTCATATATTAATAAACTTAACATAATTCTACGTCATGGGACCCTAAAGATTCATCATCTATATTTGAGTTTCTTTATGTATGTTATGTAATTCATTGTATTTCTTCCACATTGTTATCATTTATTGTTTGTAAACTTTTTATTAAAAAAATTATTTTGTAAACTTAGTATCATGTTCTAGGTTAGTTCTTTTGGGTTCCCTAGTGGGGAGTTAGATCCACCAACTCAATAATATTAATATATATCGTCACGAAGCTATGGTGGAATTTAATAGAAGATTCCATAGGAAATGGAACATAATCCGAAATGAATCACGTCCTCCAACATCCATGGCCTTTTTTTTCCTTCAAATATTTCAACACTGATATTGCCTACACCATTTAGACTATGGGAGGTGTAAGTTTTCTAGCCACCTATGAGATATCAATAAGGGATAATAATAACCTAATTGATGTGGGGAAATTACAATCAAGGCCACAATGTTTTGATATTCCCTAAATGTTCCTTGCAAACCCCAAAGCATATCCAAAGCAAAACTTCCACTAGCTCTGTTGTTGCCCCGCAATCTATGTATTTATACCCAAATGGTCAAGTGCCACAAATTATTGGAGTCTAATAGAGATGATCATATCCTAGATCATGTGGATAATTTTGTAGTGTTGTCATTCCTGGAAACAAGTCTACTTTATAGGATAAATTAGAGATATGGATGATGATGATGTATTAGCAAGGATTTTTCTAAGTGTTCAGTGTATCAGTGTTTATATAGTCTGGGATGCTGATTTTAGTGTGCGGTGACAATTTGAAGGATTCATATGATGCAATCTTATAGGAAGTATCTACAAAATTATATTTACCTACATCTATGATCGTGCAAGCCGATTCAACATATAGTTGGAGATCTGAGGAAAACACCAGTGGTATTAGAAAGAACAATCAAGCAATCAAGTCAAGGTGATGAAATCGAGCTAACGATCAAATCTATGTCAAAGATTGTTTTATTTTAGAATTTTATTGTTGAGGTCCAACCTTGAGGATTTTAATTTCCTATGTTGGCATGATCACTTATGGATTCTAATTAGGACTTGGAAGCTGACTCGGGTAACATGCTGTGTATATAAACTACACCTTCATGAAATTAAGGTGCAATCTATCAATTCTATGGAAACAAAAGAACAATTTAATCTAAAGAATTGACAAAATAAAATTTAACATTCCATGGTTGTCTAACTAATAATTCTAATGAAGCTATCAGCCTTAATCTCCATTAGTAATAATCCTAGAACTAGAATTGATGTATGATGATGCTATAACCACCTAGATTTGGTCTGCTCTAAACATAGACCTTATTCACCCTAAGTGTGATCATACCCCCAATTATGTCTAGATAACTCTTCAATCGGCTGGCATAATTCATTCAAATTGGATTTAATTCCTAAGTGATCTAATCACTAATTTACATTAATCACTTTATCCAATCCAATCAAATCAATTCAGTTCAATCAATTCAAATCATAACCTAGCTAAGGTAATTAATTTAAAAGGAATTAAATAAATCCCTATTATATCAAACCACTTGCAAAAGCCTATCTTCTAGCCTAAATTAATCTAATTAATTGGCTATAGTCCTAATTAATTATCTAAATCAATTAAATGCTTAAATAATTAATATTCATATTTTTGAATGAATATATTTAATATAATTCATTTCATTAATATTCCCCCAAACCCTAGCCTAACCTATCTCAACCACCTTTACCCTGTGTTCAAACCCATCCCAACCTATTCACCCCATGTTAAATCTAATCCTAATCCCAATCCCACTCTAACCCACCTCCTAATGATGTCATATGCCATTAAGGTGTGATTAGGAACTCAACCCACTTGATAAAGTCAACTTTCTCAAGATTGACTCCCTCTAAGTCCACCTTCTCAAGCTTGCCTCTTACACCCTTCCCATGCTTCTTAAAGGCTCTCATTAATGCCTCATTAATGGAGATTCCTTAAGCCCATGCCTCTTCAATTCCTTTGGCATTTATTTCTCTTACACCTCATTAATGAGTTTTTCAACTCCATTAATGAACCTTGTCCCCCTCTCTCTCCTCATTTCTTCTATAAATAGAAGGGGTTTTTGAGCACAAATAAGCCTTCATTTTAGATTAAAAATGCATTGTTATGCTGTTAGGATTCATATAGATTGATGTTTCAATTAGTTTTTCATGTTTAGGCATTGTTTTTATCTTCATTTTTAGAGTTAATATGCATTTCTTAATGATTAAATAGTTTGTTTTAACTCAAATCTTTCATGCTAAGTCGTATATGTCATTGATAGTAGCATAATCTAAGGGTTGTTATGTTTCTTATCATACTCTTCTTAGCTAGAAAGCAATAGGTCAATTTTAGTGCTTTATATGCTCATCTAGCCATGTTTTCCACTAATATAATGATCTATTGAAGTGTCGTGTTGCAGGTAACAGGTGAAATATTTCACACACACATTTTTGGTTCCTACCATGGGGCTCAATTCTATATTTGGCCTCATTTTTGCTTCATTTTTCACTAATCTATCCTCCCAATTTTCAGTACCAGATTCGACTCTGGCAGCATAAGATCGCATCTGGGATATGCCCTCACATCGCATAAATCAAGGCTCACATCTAGGATTTCCATGATCATTTTTGGTTCAAGGTCATATCTGGTAACTTGAAGATCGCATCTGGTAGCACAAGGTCATATCTGGTTTTTTGTATCATTTACTGCATTTCCTGGATTGCATCTAGTGAAATTTTTCATGGATTGCATTGCCTACCTCTAACATTTTAACTAGTTTGGTTTTTTTGATCTTTTGGATAGCTTAATTAGTGTTTGCAGGTTGTCATCAAGGCTGGAAAAGTGGGGAAAAGTAATACTAACTTGTTGTTTCTAGGTTGCCAAACCTCCGTCTTGACTTCTCTTTTCATGGTTTTCACACTAAATTACATTTTCTAATCTTCTACTAAACTGACTAGAGGAATATGCTCTTTTCCTTTTAAAGGAAAATCAAAAACTCACAAATCAGTTTATGAGTTGAAAGGAATTTGGAGAGAATTGAACAAAGAAAACAAAAATAAATTTCTTTTGGATCAGTAAATGAACAACTCAAAGCACTAAATTTGTGAGATAAATGAACACATACATCATTTAATTCTTTTTGGGACATAAATTGAACAACACAAAGAACTTAATATTGTGGATTAATTGAACAAGCAAAGCTTCATTATCTAAATTCGGGATAGTAACTGAACAAGCAAATCATTTAAATATTACGGAAATTGAACAACACAAATTTACTTTCAAGCATTATGTTTTCCCTAAAATAGGAACATCTTAAATTGAGCACACCATTGCTTGAGGGAATGAAATTTTTGATTGACTTTGTTTTGGGAGAAAATGGCATGGATTAGGAGAGTATGCTCTTCTTATTTGGAGGAGTCATAAATCTAGACATCATACACTCTCCAATCCTTTGCACGCTTATTTAATAATAGAGGGCCTACCGGTTGAGGAAAAAATCTCCCAGGAATGACCCAAGTGAGGATAGGTTTTACACCAATCCTTCCAACTCACTATAAATAGTTCAAGGATAAATTTAAGAAACCCCCGTCTAGAAGAATATATAAAATCCTAGCGAATCTTTCATTTTATTTTTAAAAAAATTAATTCCTATTGGCGAATCTCTCAATTTTTTGGGAAAACAAATTATTTTTATTGGCGAATATTTTTTAATCACAATTTTTTTGTAGAAAATATTGGCCAATCTCAAGCAATAACAAAAATTTCATTAATGACCATGGAAAATAATTATATTTAAATAAAAAACAGTTCTTATAGAAAATTGTTAGGCTAACTATGAAAATATTTGATGGGTTTAAGGGAACTCTATAGTATCTAGTTGCTACCATTTATTTAAAATATAATCAAATAATCCTCATTGTATTATGTGAGATAAATGTATCGTTATTTTTATTATTATAATAGGACCCAAAAGTTCTTCAGTTTTATTGATTTATCAACAATCCAAAGGAAATATTAACCCCGATAAGCGTTAATACAAATAAGATAGTAACATTTTTGCCTCATGGAATATAATGAGATCACTAGATTATATTTTAAATCAATAATGACAACTAATATTGGTGACACAACCCTACTATAACTAACACTTATGATATATTATTGGGGAATTAATTTTGATTTCTATAATAGCTGATAAAATTTAGGCGAATTAAATCTAACCATCTATCAAATATTAGGCGAATATTTGAGTTCAAATTTTTCAGAAAATAAATTATTTGGCAATTTAAATATTTCTAAAATAAAATTTTGTAAAAGTTTGGCGATTTAGGTCGCCTTAAATCTTGAATTATTAGCCAAATTTGGATTCTCAAATTTCAAAAATTAGCCAATTGGCGAATATTAGCCACTAAAAAAATCACTGAAATAGTTACTTCCTTGTAGGCTAAAGCCTCGGAAGATGGAATCAGTTTTGTTCCTAGAATTTTGAAATCATTCCTTGAACATGCTTGGGTATGGGTAGATCAGAGCCACTTGAATCTTTCTTGCGAGACTATACATATTTGAGTACTCATAGGGCTATAAACCATGGGAACCAGTGGTCAAACCTAGGTGGTGGGATTATAATTTTTACTATGTCTTTCAAAAAAAAAAAGGACACAAGACTAACAACTGCCTTAAGCTTAAACATGTTATTCAAGACCTCATTGAAGGAGGAAAGATCAAAGTAGAAGGACACACTACCAACAAAGATCATACAACATTTAATAAATTATTCCCTAATTACGAGAAAGGGGAATCATCTAAAGGAAAAGGTAATGAAGTAAACTACACTTACTCCAATAATGATAATGTGATCAATATGGTAGACATTAAAACTGAATCAATTAATGTGGTCACAATCAAAGGTTTTTCTTTCCAATCAAATGTGGTGAATCCGATTCAAGCATAGGTCACAATCAAAGGACCTAATTATTCCCCAAAACCAGCATCAACATCCAAGGTTCCTATTGTTACTATCCCCAAACCAGAATCAAAACACATGATTACTATTCCTACAACAAAGTATGACTTGGTGGACCAATTGCAACAAACCTC
This sequence comes from Thuja plicata, assembly GCA_018584345.1. Lineage (NCBI taxonomy): Eukaryota > Viridiplantae > Streptophyta > Pinopsida > Cupressales > Cupressaceae > Thuja > Thuja plicata. Next base: position 5,085,953 of record MU226249.1, read on the forward strand.
TACTAAAATTTCCATTTTTGAGTTTCTTAAAATATCCACAGTGCATAGGGAAATGTTGGAACAAGCCCTACATGTCGTAAATGTACCAAAGGACCTTGAAATAGACAAATTCCAAGCAATGGTCAATCACATCTTAGCACCACATGATCTCTCCTTCTCTAAAGAGGATGATAAATCATTGACACATCCACATAATCAACCCCTCCATATTGAAGTCCTCATTCATAAATCCTATGTTAGACACATATTAATAGATGGAGGTGTAGGATTGAATATTTGTACACTTAATCTAATTAGGAAACTGGGTCTCTCAGAATAGACCATTGACTCTAGAAGAAAAATAGCTATCAAAGCTTATGATGAGGAAGAAAGTTCCTCTAAAGGTCTTATTGTTCTACCCATCAGAGTCAAACAAATTGAAATGAATGTCATATGTCAAGTTCTGGATCTACCCTAGCCTACAATATCTTGATGGGGTGACCATGGATTGACAAAATGCAAGTCATGTCATCTACTTACCACCAGTGTATCAATTTCCCACATAATGGGGTGGAAGTGAAAATTCATGCGGATGCTAATTATACTTGCAACAATATAAAAGAAGGTAGTATGATTCCACATAACAAAGAAGATATGGATGATATTTCTCCTGAGACTATGAAGGACATGGTTATGAAAAGTTTTGGCAAAACCTTAAAACATGAAGAAACAGGTATGGGAGAATACAAAATGGACATGACTCCATCACTGACAGAACTTCCAGTGTCACCTAGATCTTATGGAAAACCTTCCTCAACATTCACACCTACTATATCCAAGGAGCTGGAAATCCACAAAGAAATTGGCATGGTAAAGGTATCCACATCTTCTTTAGATAACATAGAAGAACAGACAGTCTTGGACTGGCTTTACAAAGGAGAACCAAAGGAAGCTGAGGTCAAACATGTAGAAATATCCCCAGAACAGTATGGTAAAGGATATGATCTCCTCAAGAAAATGGGATACAAAGGAAAAGGACCTCTAAGCAACATAGGAAGAGGACTTATTGAATCTGTACACATGGAGTTCAGGAATACCAGAGACAGAATAGGACTAGGTTTTAATACTGAATCTGACAAACCTGCTTCAAAAGATGGTCTGATCTCTGACAAAGGGAGTGATGAAATAGAGAAGATAGAACTAGAACCATGTTCCTATGAAAGATTATTACATTTTAGCATAGAGAATCTTGACTATCAAGGAGAGCACTATGTACCAAGCTTTAAGGTACCACAAGCTATTCACATACCTTTGTTACCATATCCTCCTATTCAAGAGGTAGGAGACACAACCAAAAATAATATAGAGGTACCATTGATAGAAATGGCTATGGAGAGCACACCCCGACAATAGGATTCACATCCTAACTATGGGCAGTTAGTCATAATCACACATGTCCTTGATTTACCACACTTTGATCCATAGGTGGCTAACCGAGTACATTAGATAACTATTGCAAAATTCTTAAACAGGTCTGATGACGAAGTAACAGACTCTCATGATTATGAATGGGATGAGATCTCTATCACCACAAAGGACATTCAAATAGATGTAATTCACATGTTTTTGGCTCCATCAGCACCCACCAAACATTTTTTGGAGATTTTCTTTTGTGCAGTTGATTGATTGTATGTTTGTCATTGATGACAACATATAATATATAGTAGTGATTCTATATGTACTTATCAGAATGATGATATCAAGCCTTGCATGGATATATTTATAGTATAGATATTTTTAGTATTTTATGTTCATACACACAGATCCAGATATGATGTTTTAGTCAAGTTGTGTAATTTTGTTATTGGCAGTTACAGTTCTGGAAGAGTATATGTTCAGAGCCGACATATTTAACGTATTTCTTGAGTTGTGTCTATCTTCAGGATATGCATGTGTATATTAATTATTATTTATGAGTTGATGATATTTATCTAAAGGCTCCTAACATGTTTCAAGAAGATTGCAAAGTTAGAGTTGATTTGGTGAAGCCGACTTAGTGAAGCATTGTGTCTATTTAGTTTATATTTGCACGGTTGTAATTATGCTTGCATGATTAGTAGAGCCAACAAGGATGTTATGAAGAGTTTTCCTATAGGTCCCATGATCTCATACTTTGAGGAAGATACTTATATCAAGTCATTTGTGATACACTAAGTGTGAATGATACGAAAAGAGACAAAAAAATGTATAGAGCAGAATATCAGTTGTGGTTAATTCATCAAGAGTCTATGTGAAGAAGTAGAAGATTAAAATACATTGGAACTAATAAAGATAGCAAGTCTACTCTATAGTTCATCATCAGATATAGTGCATATCTATTCTATAGAAGGTTGTAGCCTTCACCATTGAAGCAGTGAGCTTTTGGACAGTGTGACCTCACCCCTAACAGGGTTATTTGTACAAGACTCCTAACAGGGTCAGACCCTTAAACAGGTCACTATACTTATTGCATTGTAAAGTAAAACTCCTAACAGGGTTGAAATATCTTCTAACAGGGATTACTACAAACAAGTATAGCTCACTGTGGGTGCTAATTCCCATCGGGGTTTTAACCATTTGGTTTCCCCATAATCAATTGTGTGTTGTGTACTGTGTTATCTGAATGAGCATTTAATTTATTGTATTCTTAAGTTAACAATAGAAAATAATTAAAGGTACTGATAACTGATTCACCCCCCTCTTAGTTATATTCCTTTGCGACTATTCTAACAATTGGTATTAGATCCAAGTGCCTTGGAGAAGAAGCCTAACAACTTAAGGTAGATCAAATGTCTTACTTCAAAAAAGAGAGCCCTAAGTTTGATGGAGAAAATTATGTGGATTGGAAAAAAAAAATGATAACCCATCTACAGTGTATTGGTTTTGAAATCTTTGAGATAGCTACACAAGAAGTTGTTATTCCATCTCTAAAAGACCTTGCAAAGGATGATTCTACTAGTAGACAAAAGGAAACATTTACTAATAATGCAATTGCTAAAGAAGCCCTAATCAGTGCCCTATCTGACAGTGAATTTTATGAGATCAAGAAAATTGACAGAGTATACACCATATGGAAGTATTTATAAGACATGTTTGAAGGAGATATTCAAGCAAAGAATGCACATAGGAAGACATGGAAAAATAAATACAACATTCTTGAGATGTTACCTGAAGAGAACATTAGAGCCTACAATCAAAGGATAAATGAAGCGGTCTCTGGAATCAGAAACAATGGCGGAGAAATATCATAAGAAGATATAATGGACAAACTGTTAACTACCTTAACATAAGACTATGAAAACAAGATAAGAATTTTAGAGGAAACCATGCAATTATCACAAGACTTCAAGAGAGAGACTTTGATCAATAAAATCTTTGCATTTGAGATATCAAGATTGAAGACTAAACCTAAAAGTGAAACATATTTCAAAGCCTTAGTCCATGGTAAGAAATCCTTACACATCTCTATCCATAATGAGAAAGAAGAAGTTGATGAAGAACTATAAGATATCATTGATATGATTGCTAAAAGAGAAAAGAAAGGAAAAGGAAAATATGAAGGACAACTTCCATTCAAATGTTTTTCATGCAACAAGATTGGTCACTTTGCATCTAAGTGTCCCACAAGAGATAGAAATTTAGATCTGATTACAAACCTAAATATAAGAAGGAATGTTACCATATTGAAGAAGGTGCAACTGATGAACATTTAGGAGAAGATGAAATTGGATTCATTTCCCTTAGAGACATGGAAAATTTTCTCGAGGAAATGGACATTGCAGATGAAAAGGAAGAACAAGAGTTAGCCCTAATTTCCAAAGCAGACATTAGAATAGATTGGATCATTGATAGTTGATGCTCTCACTGTGTGACAGGTGACAAAGATATATTTGTTCATTTAGACAAATACAAAGGTGGTATGGTTAGATTTGGAGATAACACTCCTAAACCTATCATAGGCAGAGGTTCTATCACTTTGGATGGAAAGAACAAGATAGATGATGTTCTATATGTTGATGGATTACATCATAACTTGCTAAGTGTTGGACAACTACTTGACAAAGGTTATCATTTGGAGTTCAAAGACAACAAGTGCATCATTAACAATAAGGATGGAGACATGATTTCATCAAGCTCCAAAACAAAAGGTAATGTTTTTCAGCTCAATTTTGATGTAAGTTGTTTTGTTGCAAAAGTGGATGACAGTTGGTTATGGCACAAAAGACTTTGTCATATCAATTTTGATAACATAGTAAAGATAAGTAATGTCAAGGAAGTTAGAGACCTATTGACACAATGTGTAGGGAATGTATTATGGGAAATCATGTAAGGAGTTATTTCACAAGAAAGAAGAACTTAGCTGAAAACAAATTGGACCTAGTGCATATAGATTTATGTGGTCCTACTCAAACAAGATCATACTACGGAGAAAGGTATTTCATTTTATTTGTTGATGATTTTTCAAGGATGATGTGGGTTGCATTCTTAAAAGATAAGTTTGAAGCCTTTGAGAAGTTCAAAATATTCAAAGCTAAGGTTGAGAATGAATATGGATTAAAACTAAAATATCTGAGTTCAGATAGAGGAGGAAAGTTCACCTCTGATCAGTTTTATGATTACTGTGAAGAACATGGAATAAAAAGATAGTTGAGTGCTCCTAGAACCCCTCAATATAATTGGATTGTAGAAAGGAGGAACAAAATTATACTTGATACATCACACACTATGATGATTGAAGGAAAATTTGCACATACATATTGGAGAGATGCAGTGAATACATCAGTCTACACTATCAACAAAACTCAATTGAGGCTAGGCATAGATAAGACACCCTATGAACTTTGGTTTGGTAATGTACCTACAGTAAAATATTTTAGAATCTTTGGCAGAAAGTGCTACATCAAGAGAGATGATGGTTTTGGTAAGTTTGATGCCAGGAGTGATGAAGGTATTTTCATTGGTTACTCTACAAAAAAAAAAGCATACAAATGCTTCAATTTGAGATTGAAAAAGATAATTGAAAGTACTCATGTAAAAATTGATGAAAAGTTTATGGTTCAAGAGAGGTACTATGAATATGTACCTATGATTGTAGATGAACCTAGGCCTAGCAGCAAAGATACTGTTATTGAAGAAATTTTTGGTTGCATTGATGTCTCATGAAATGACCCTGAATCAAGCAGAGAAGAATCATAGATTACAGAAGAAGAAGTAACACCTAAGGTTCCTAAATTTACATCTAAATACCACTCTAAAGATGATATCATTGGAGATCAGAGCAGCAGTGTTTTGACCAGATCAAAAGCAAAAAGTCTAACAATGGATGAAGAGGTATGTTTACTTTCACAAATTGAACCTTTAAGTGTTGAAGATGCTT
>MU226249.1:5091397-5109028 GCA_018584345.1 Thuja plicata
GAAGATGCTTGTAATGATTTTGATTGGAAGAATGCAATGAAAGAAGAATTAGATCAGATAATTAAGAATGAGACATGGGAATTGGTTCCTAGACCTAGTGACAAAAATGTGATTGGAACAAAGTGGAAATTCAAAAACAACATGAATGAAGATGGTACAGTAGTAAGAAACAAAGAAAGATTGGTATGTAAAGGATATGCAAAGAGAGAAGGAATAGATTACACTGATACATTTTCCCCTGTGAGTAGACTGGAAGCCATAAAATTGTTCTTAGCCTATGCAAAGTTCAAAGACTTTAAAGTTTATCAAATAGATGTAAAGTCAGCTTTTCTGAATGGTGACTTGAAGGAAGAAGTCTACATAGAACAGCCTGAAGGATTTAATCTTTCAGATAAACTAGACATGATATGCAGATTGAAGAAAGCATTCTATGGTCTTAAACAGGCCCCAAGAGCTTGGTATGAGAGAATTTATGGCTATCTTACCAAGATTGGATTCAAGAAAGGTGCAACATATTGTAACCTATTCACAAGAGAGACACCTGATGGATTACTACTAGTTGCCATACTTGTTGATGACATTATCTCTGGAGGTAATGACAAGCTTAGTACAAGATTTGCAAAAGAAATGCAGAATGAATTTGAAATGAGAATGATTGGTCCTATAAAATACTTTTTGGGACTAAATGTAAAGTAGATAGATAAAGGTATATTCATTAATCAGTCAAAATATGTGAAGGAAATATTGAAGACCTTCAAGATGGAATACTGTAAGCCAGTATGCACTCCTATGATTATAGGAAGCAAGCTTTCAAAAGATGATGATTCCATAGCAGTTGATAAAACATTGTATATATCTATTATTGGAAAACTCATTTACCTAACTCAATCTAGACCTGACATATCTAATGCAGTTGGCATTGTTGAAAGATTTGCAGTTGAACCCAAGCAGAATCACCTAATGGAAATCAAGAAGATATTCAGATATCTAAATGGAATTATAGACTATGGTTTATGGTATCCTAAATCATAAAATGTATAACTTCATGTGTATAAAGATGCAGAGTGGGCAGGTTGTATTGATGATAGTAAGAGTACTTCAGGAGGAGTAGTATTTATTGGAGATAGGTTGGTTTATTGGATAAGAAAGAAGAAGAACTATATTTCTCAGTCAACAATAGAAATTGAATATGTTGTAGCAACACTGAATTGTTCAACCATGGTTTGGATCAAGAAGATGGTTAAAGACTTTGGTATTCAGGTTGATTATCCTATTGTTATTCATTGTGATAACACTAGCACTATTAACATGTCTAAGAACCCTATGATGCATGCAAAGACAAAACACATAGAGATCAAGTACCATTTTCTAAGAGAAAAGGTTGTAGACAAAGAAGTGAAATTGGACTATGTGAGCACCAAAGAACAGTTGGCTAATATTTTCACAAAACCCTTAGAAAAAGATACTTTTGAGTATCTCAGAGAGAAGTTGGGAGTAATTCCCTCTCCTAAATATGATTAGAGAATACAGGAAGAACATCAGTCACTTGTGACTGATAAATGGTTGACTACTCTACTTCTAGAGTAGTACCTATTCCTAATGGTTTATGGCGCCCTTTTCCATTGATGTCAAGTGGGAGTATGTACTAAGGGGGAGCATATACTCTGGGGGAGTATATATATATGGAACAAAAACATAGTCAGAAGAACTACAACAGTGTAGAAAAATATTTGATGAGGATATTGAGAAGATTGTAAAAGGAAGAGGACTCCATGAACAAAGGATGTTTTTAATATCATATACTGCCATCAATGTCAAAGGGGGAGATTTTTGGAGATTTGTTTCTCTGCACTTGATTGATTGTATGTTTGTCGTTGATGACAACACATAATATATAGTAGTTATTATGTATGTACTTATCAGAATGATGATATCAAGCCTTGCATGGATATATTTAGATTGTAGAAATGTTTAGTATGTTATGTTCATACACGTAGATCCAGATATGATGCTTCAGTCAAGTTGTGTAATTCTGTTATTGGCAGTTATAGTTCTGGAAGAGTATCTATTCAGAGCCAACATATTTAACATATTTCTTGAGTTGCACCTATCTTCAGGATATGCGTGTTTATATTCATAATTATTTATGAGTTTATGATAGTTATCTAAATGCGCCTAACATGTTTCAAGAAGATTGCAAAGTTAGAGTTGATTTGGTGAAGTTGACTTAGTGAAGCATCGTGTCTATTCAGTTTATATTTGTGGGGTTGTAATTATGCTTGCATGATTAGTAGAGCTAATGAGGATGTTATGAAGAGTTTTCCTACAAGTCCCATGATCTCATACTTTGAGGAAGATACTTATAGCAAGTCATTTGTGATACACTAAGTGTGAATGATATGAAAAGAGACAGAAAATGTACAAAACAGAATATTAGTTGTGGTTGATTCATCAAGAGTCTATGTGAAGAAGAAGTAGAAGATTATAATACATTGGAACTAATCAAGACAGTAGGTCTACTCTATAGTTCATCATCAGATATAGTGCATATATGTTCTACAAAAGGTTGTAGCCTTCACCATTGAAGTAGTGAGATTTTGGACAGTGAGTCCTCATCCCTAACAAGGTTATTTGTAAAATAATCCTAACAGGGTCAAACCCTTAACTAGGTCACTATACTTATTGCATTGTAAAGTACAACTCCTAACAGGGTTGAAATGTCTTCTAATAGGGATTACTACAAACAAGTATAGTTCATTGTAGGTGCTAATTCCCACAGGGGTTTTTACCATTTGGTTTCCCCATAATCAATTGTGTGTTGTGTACTATGTTATCTGAATAAGCATTTACTTTATTGTATTCTAAAGTTAACAAGAGAAAATAATTAAAGTTACTGATAACTGATTCACCCCCCTCTCAGTTATCCTTTGGGACTATCCTAACAACACTCTAACACTACTCCCAACAATAGTGATATTCATGAAGCAAAGGAAGTGTTCCTTCCCCTGATCATTCATGGAGAGACTAGTATTCTCATAAGTCTAGAAGAACTTCAGAGGCAACAAGCAAGAAGGCTCCTTTTATGGAGAGATGATGATGAAATTTCTCCTGACGAGTCACTAGAGTTTGGTCCACATATAACTAACAATGACCCTTTTAATGACAATCTAACTCTTATTGATCTAAACATCAAAGAACTTAACTTAATAGGACATGTCATGTCAGTTAATAGTCATGATGCTAATGCAATGTTGTCCTTCCTAGAGTTTGAATCCTTATCTTTGATAAACCTAGACCTAATTGATTGGACTAGTATGGATCCTACTCCTATCCTCACCTTTCCCAATGAGTACACCTTGGCTTGCTATCTAAATGCTTGTGAACCCTACCCTTCTTCCACCAATACAAGGAGTGTGAACATGTCACAGGAAAATATCAAGTTTCTTAGTCAAAATTGAAGAATAAAAAGAAAAAGGGAACTGAGGATGAAAACCATGTTGTGGTAGTGTCAGATCCTAAAATAGTAAAAAAAAAAGATGTATCCGATGGTGAAAACCTCTTAGAGGTGCCAAAGGATGAGACTCTTGATATCCTCCTCGAGCACTTTCAAGAAAGGTCTTCAATTCTGATAGAACCAACACATCTAGTTAATTTGGGCACAGCTGAAGTTCCTCAAATAGTCCACCTAGCACAATCTTTGTTAGAAGAGGAAAAGACACAATTCACTGAGTTCCTAAAAGAGAAGAAGATCAAATTTGCATGGTCTTATACAGATATGCCTAGACTGGATCTTGAATTAATAATGCACCACTTGTTTATAGCTTCCGAGATCAAACCCGTGAAAAAAAAACTAAGAAAGATGCATCCTCATGTTGCATTACTAGTAAAAGTGGAGCTAGAGAAATTTTTGAAGGCTAGATTCATCAGAGTCATTGCCTACGTAGGATGGATCTCCAATGTGGTCCCAATATCTAAATCTGATAAATCTATCAGGATATGTACAAAATTTAGAGAATTAAACAAGGCATGTCCTAAGGAGGATTTTCCCCTCCCTAACATTGATATGATCATAGACCTCACAGCAGGCTACCAAATGTATTCACTAATGGATGGATTCTCAGGCTACAATCAGATAAAAATTTCCCTCGAGGATCAAGAGAAGACTGCATTTACATGTGCATGGGGAACCTTTTGCTGAAACATCATTCCATTTGGGTTAAAGAATGCTGGTGCTACATATCAAAGAGAAATGACTACTATATTCCACGATATGATGCATAAAAACATGGAAGATTACATAGATGACACCCTCGACTGAAGAAAGATATTGGATCATATGGATAAATTTCAACTCAGGATCAATCCAAAGAAATGTTCCTTTGGGGTCCAATTAGGAAAGCTCTTAGGGTTTATTGTTTCAGCGAAGGGAATTGAGGTAGATCTTGCAAAGGTTAAGGCTATTCTAGAGATGAATCCTCCCCGCAACATCAGTCAAATGAGGACATTGCAAGGGAGGCTTCAATCAATCAAGAGGTTCATGTCATAACTTGAGGATAGAGATCAACCCTTTACCAAATTACTACATAAAGGGGTCACCTTTAAATTAGATGAACACTGTGAAGCCAACTTTACATAATTAAAAGAGTACCTAGCTACTCCTCCTATTCTTACGGCACCCATTCATGGAAAGACATTACTCTTGTATATCTCATCTACAACTACATCACTAGGATTTTTTCTCACACAAGAGGATGAAACTAAGAAAGAAAGAGCTATCTACTATATCAGTAGAACACTAGTCTCCTATGAGCTCAATTACAACATTATTGAGAAAGAATGCTTAGCAATCGTCTTCACATCACAAAAATTGAGACACTACATGCTCTCACATACAGTAAGGCTCATTTCTAAGATTGATCCTCTGAAGTACCTTTTGAGAAAAACAACATTCACAGGGCGTCTAGAAAAATTGGTCCTCATTCTAAGTGAATTTGACATTGAGTATGTAGACAAGAGAGCTACTAAAGGACAAGTCCTCGTAGATCAAATAGCTGATTCACCACTTCAAGATGATGAACCTTTAAGGATTGAATTTCCTGATGAGACCATTATGCATCTCACTGAGTACCCGCAGAAGATATAATTTGATGATTCTTTCACACAACAAGGCTCTGGAGTAGGAGTTTTGTTCATAACTCCTCAAGGCTACAAGATGCCCAAGTCTTACAAATTGATGTTTCCATTCATGAACAACATTTTTGAATATGAAGTACTGGTAAATGGTCTTAAGCTTGCCATGGAATGGAATATTGTAGAGTTACACATGTATGGTAACTCCCAGCTCATTATCAATCAAGTCAATGGAGATTATTAGACAAAAGATGAAAAGTTGACACCCTACTAATAACTTGTTGATGACCCAAAGAAGTAATTTTTCTTCATCACATTCCAGCAGATACCTTGAATAGAGAACAAAGTTGCAAATGTTATGGCTACATTGGTGTCCATGTTACAACTGGAGGATCATCAATTTTGCTATACCTTCTTGGTGGAAGAACTATCCTACCCTACCTTTGATACCCCTGAATGCCAAGTAATCTATGATTTGAACACCCTAGACCAATCTTGGTATGCTAATATCATCGCTTACCTCACTAACCAAACTATTCCTAACAATCTATCCAAAAATGCATAAAGAGCTTTGATTTGGACAACATTGCATTATGTCCTCATAAATAATAACTTATATCGATGAGGTCTTGATGGTACACTTCTTAGATGTTTAGAACTCAAAGAGTCAAATCACATGTTAAAATAAGTCCACGAAGGTGTATGTGGATCACATTCAAACAACTTTTCACTAGCAAAGAAACTGCTTAGAGTAGGCTATTACTGGCCTACCATGGAAAAAGATGCTATTCATTTTTCGAAAACATGTCATACATGCCAAACACAAGGAAATATCATCCATGCTCCTGCTAGAGAACTTATACCTTTCATTACACATTGGCCATTTCAGCAATGGATCTTTGACTTGGTTGGACAAATATATCCCAATTCTTCCAATGGACACAAGTTCATCCTTACGACCACTGATTATTTCATGAAGTGGGTCGAGGCCGTGCTATTAATCAAAGCCACTGGAAAATAGGTGGCTATGTTCATTCTAAAATACATTATCTATAGATATGGGATACCCTCTTCAATTGTAACAGACAATGGGGGCCAATTTAAAAATCAAGACATTGATGACCTTTGCGAATAGTTCCACATTACTCAACATTTCTCCTCAATCTATTACCCTCAAGGTAAGGGATAGGCTAAGGTATCTAATAAGAATATTCTCAAAATACTACATAGAACTATGAGTAAGTCTAGCAGAGACTGGCATTTACAACTGAATCTAACACTATGGGCCTATAGAACAAGTATCAGAACACCAACTGGAGCCACACCATTTTCCCTAGTCTATGGTGCTGAAGCAATACTACCTATTGAGGTTGAAATCCCATCTTTGCAGATATCTTTACAAGGTCTTGTTACTAATGAGCAATACCGCATCAATAGAGTGAATTATTTAGACATACTTGATGAGTGTAAACAACTGGAATTCGATCATATAAAGGTGTACCAAGAACACATGTCCAAGGGGTACAATAAAAAGGTTAAACCGCACTAATTTCAAGTGGGGGATCTCATCCCAAAGGAGAATCCTAACAACCAGCCCAATAGAGAACAAAAGGGAAACTTTGAACCTAACTGGCTGGGACCTTATGTTATCACTACTACTTTTGGGACTGGAGCTTATCAACTAGCTACACCTGACGGAGACATTCTTCCAGATCCTATAAATACTCTACATTTGAAGTGGTTCTATGCTTGATGTTCAAATAGCAGAGCCTGTATAGTAAATAGTCCTCATAAAAATCCAAAAACATTCAGAAAATTGATCTTGAAGAAATCCAAAAATAGAGGAAAAAGTCCTAAAGAAAGGTATCCTTGGCGAAAACATGGCAAAAAAGCACCTGGATACTACAAAAACATTCAAAAAAGAAAAAATTGAAAAAAAAATTGAAAAAAGAGGAAAGTGCCTTGATGACAACCTGGTAAAACGGGCATCCTGGTAGTAAAAAGAATAAAAAGTTTTCCCAAGTGGTGAAAACCTGGCAATCAAGTGTCACTTGTGTTTTGCACTCCATTTATCAATGTATTGCTAATACTAAGCCTTCATGATTACACCTATGCTAAGAGTTGACTTCATTTCCTTACAAAAATCTTATCCTTGCTTGGGATTTGTCTATGTTTCTGTCTTAGGATCGGGTCATTTTTGCACTAGGGATATCTTTTCTAGTATGATAGGTTGCATCTGCTAGGTCTTCATAGGAGGGTTTATCTCGTGACACAATGATACTCAATGTTTTCACTAAACTATTACTCTCATGAAACAAGGCTGGCACAAAAATTGCACTAACACGAACAATGTTCCTAAGACCTACATTGGATTGCAAACAGGAAGAAGGTTATACATAGGCATGGAACACATATTGCTTGAATTATAAACTTTTGATTGATGAATCTCTACTACGCTTGAAAATTGAATCAATAGTATTTCTCAATACTACCTAAACACAGTTTGATCTTGGTTTGATTATGACTCTTTTATGAACCCATGATGTTTTTCACTGGAGCCATCTAAGCTGTTATAAATTTTATTTGATTGATTCACAATTGAGTTGCAAGGATAGGGGGCATAATTTTTTCTTGGTTTTCTGCATATGGTGATTATTCCAAATGATCCTATAAATTTCACCTAACTTGGATGTTTATGGTAAGAGCTTCCACTCTGAGTGGATAGTCGCATATATCTCGATCTTGGTTATGTGTAAACTAGGGTGAGTTTGAAACAATTTCCTTGTCTATTTTTCTAACTCAGATTCTCACTAAGGTATACAAAGTATAATTTACCTAAGACTATGAATTTTTAAGGTCATTGCAGGTCCAATATCTTGCCTTACACAGATTCTAGTATAATAAAAGGAAGGTGACTATTTTTTTTATCCTAGCTTATGTGCCTTAATGCCTATGTATATTTCCAACATTTTAACAAATATAGTATTCATACTGTCATAATATTAGTGGGTATTAGTGATGGTTGTACTATCAAGTGGTATCTATTCCAAAAAGCACCCAATGATGATTAACATTCTACAACATCTGCAAATCAGTGACAAGTCCTAAGAGTCTGCATATAGCTACATTTAGAGATTTCATGATACATTTGTGAAAGAAGAAATAACATAAGGAACTGAGCTCAAACTCAATTCTATTTTTCATTCGAAATCTAAGTTCATTACATAATCAATGATTCTTAAAATCTCTGATCTATCGGGAACAAAATCAAACTCACCTTTTAAACGTGATTAACTTGGTAAAACACGTGTTTTCTCAAAAAAACACCTTCATTTGTTCACTTCTACTTCATTCTTTCTTCCCCTACCCAATCACTGCAAGTGATACATCATTTCAATAGAGGGATTTTATTTTTTCCTTCGATTTCATCCCCAAAGGGGCATGATCACACTATCATCAATCAAATTCTTTCTTGAAACAACATTAAAAATGACTTTGTTATCAATCAAACTAGGGGCATGACAGTTTTCTTGACTAAGTCAGTACTATTGGATAGAAATCTTTGGTTCTCATAAGTTGGATATCTGGTGTTTCCTCATTTTAAAGATTCATACTAAGCTCCTGATAGCTTCATACTGACTTTTGGACGACAACCAAGTTCAGAATCAATATTATCAATCTTTGGATGAAAACCAAGTTCAGAATTGGTATCTTTAAGATCTTTTATTGATCTTTGGATGACAACCAATTTCAAAATCAATACTATCAGTTTAGTTTAATCAAGTGTGAGACTGATCTCATTAGGTATTTCATTCAATCATGAGCGAAATTCTCAATCTATCTAAAGTCAAAATCAAAAACTTTCTTTGAATCAACGAGCTGCTCGCACATCAACTCAAAGAGGGGAAAATGTAACCACCTAGATTTGGTCTTCTCTGACCATAGAACCTATTTTCCCTAAGTGTGATCATACCCCCAATTATGCCCAGACAACTCTTCAATCGACAGGCATAATTCATTCAAATTGGAATTAATTCCTAAGTGATCTAATCACTAATTTATATTAATCACTTTTGCCAATCCAATCAAATAAATTCAAATCATAACCTGGCTAAGGTAATTAATTTAAAAGGAATTAAATAAATCCCTATTATCTCAAACGACTTGCAAAAAGCCTATCTTATAGCCTAAATTAATCTAATTAATTGGCTATAGTCCTAATTATTTATCTAAAGCAATTAAATGCCTAAATAATTAATATTCCTATTTTTGAATGAATAGATTTAATATAATTCATTTCATTAATATTCTGCTAAACCCTAGCCTAACCTATCTCAACCACCTTGACCCTGGGTTCAAACCCATCCCAACCTATTCACTCCATGCTAAATCTAATCCTAATCCTAATCCTATTCTAACCCACCTCCTAATGATGTTACATTCCATTAAGGTGTGATTAGGAACTCAACCCACTTGAGAAAGTCAACTTTCTCAAGATTGACTCCCTCTAAGTCCACCTTCTCAAGCTTGCCTCTTACGCCCTTCCCATGTTTATTAAAGGATCTCATTAATTCCTCATTAATGGAGATTCCTTAATCCCATGCCTCTTCAATGCCTTTCACATTTATTTCTCTTACACCTCATTAATGAGTTTTTCAACTCCATTAATGAACCTTGTCCTCCTCTCTCTCCTCATTTATTCTATAAATAGAAGGGGTTTTTGAGCACAAATGAGCCTTCATTTTAGATTAAAAATTCATTGTTATCTTGTTAGGATATATATAGATTCATGTGTCATTTAGTTTTTCATGTTTAGGCATTGTTGTTATCTTCATTTTTAGAGTTAATATGCATTGCTTAATAATTAAATAGTTTGTTTTAACTCAAATCTTTCATGCTAAGTTGTATATGTCACTGATAGTAGCATAATCTGAGGGTTGTTATGTTTCTTATAATAATCTTCTTAGTTAGAAAGCAATAGGTCAATTTTAGTGCTTTATATGCTTATCTAACAATGTTTTTCACTAATATAATGATCTATTGAAGTGTCATGTCACAGGTAACAAGTGCAATATTTCACACACACATAGATGCCTAATATAGCTCACAACTCTCAAATTGCAATGCAATTTAATTCAATTACGCTCTCAAATGCTATGCTCTTGATAACATTATCTATAGTGTAGATGCAATTACTCATGAATGTCTATGATTCTTAATGCTCTCAAAATGCTTGGTATTTATAGGATTTCCCAAGGGTAGGGGGTAGAGTTAAGTTGATCATGATCAAATCTTGGTTGAGTTGAAGGATTTGAAATGGTTTCAAATGGGGAGACCATTTAAATAGTGGTCTCAAAGGTTGGGACAAAGAGACAAATTGAGTGATCATGATGTTGAAGGATCAAATGAGCGATCGAGATTACAAAGTTTGGAGTGATCCATGTGATTTAAAACCTTCATTCTCACTAGCTATTCAAATTCTTGTCTCCTTTGTTGAAAATAATAAGGATTTAATTAATTCAATTAGTTAATTAAATTAGCCATGTAGGGGAATAGGTTGATTTTGATTTTTTATTTAAACTATACAATTAATTAACTAAATCAATTACATAGCTTTGATTTATACATTTTAGGCTTATATTTAATTAATTGATCCTTTGATTTGATGTGATTTGGTCCTTTTTGATTGAATTAATCCATTTGATTTGATAAAATTGCCTTTTGATTGATTGAAATACACCTGACAAAATTTTAGGTGTCTATAAATGCCCCTCTTTGAATTGATGTGCAAACCACATTAATTCAAAGAAAATTGATGTCCTTGCCTGATTGACTGATTGATCCGATACAATGTCTGATAGAATGTTTGATGTGAAACCCTGATGAAAAGAAACTAATGCGAAACCTTGATGTGAAACTTGATGACGAAAAAACCCTAATGTGAAAAACTAATGAAGGATAACACAGAAAAATGCCCCATTGATAGAAATTTGAACTTTTAAAGCCCCAGATGTGAATGATGCAGATTTGATTGATAGGACATCTCCCCTAACCTGAAAAGAAAACTTGATATGAATCCTTGATGCTGATATAATGTATATATGATTTGCCCCACGGGAAATAAATTGAAATGATTTGGATGATTTGATTGAGTTAGGGAAGTTTCTATTTGTTTCCCAATAAAATCAATTTGAAAATGCCTCGATTACGAGAGAACATGACAATAGCTATGATTGAGAAAATGTTGATGTTTTAGATAAGGTGATGATGTTTGGACATTTCTTGATGTCAGTCAGAATAACTTGGTTGATTTTGTATTGATGTCAATCTAATAGGATAGGTAGGTTGATGGATTAATTTGATAAATTGATAATTCTCTCTCAAGATCTAGAGAGACGAACAAATTGATGCGCTCAAGGTGAGAAAATAGATGATAGGATAAATGAATGACATTAAATTATCAATTGGATGATTTGATTGCAAAAATAGGCTTCCTCTTGAACATTAATGGTGGGAGGCTCATAGATATGGACATTTGATATGATTCAGGTGCAGATATAGATACATGAGATGGACAGAATTAGGTTTCCCCTAGATGATCAGATGATTAGATTTCCCCTAGGTGAGCATATGCATAGTGAGGATATCCTTGATGTAGCATTGATCATTTGATGGATCAGACATTTGAGGACATTGATGTTAGAATAACTGAGAGGGGGGCTGAATCAGTTAGAATAAGTTTCCTCACAAATTATCCTACAGTCCCAAATTTCTCCAGATGTATATCAAAACAAATTCAATCATATAATTCAACTCGGTGAAATGTATTTTGTAAACTTAAAATTTCATCAATAGTGTTTACCAAATGTCAGTAAATTACTATTGTGATTACCGATCTAGGTCAATAAAATAAAGTATAAAGTAAAGTAACAATCCACAATATTCATGCACATTGACACATATTTTTAATGTGGAAACCCTGCTAAGGGAAAAACCACTTGGTACCAGTAACCCAAAATATTTTATTCTTTTGAAGTGACCTCGGTGAAGAGCCAATCCTGTTAAAGGTTACAATACACACTGTTAAATGTGACTTGGTAAGAGGATTTAACACTAGAAGTTCTCTCTTGACCATGCATTCACTATGGGATCAACAAGAAAACAATCAACATTCTCTGAATGTCATAATAAGGACTCACTATCCTACTCGGTTAAGATATTTATCTGTAATAATGGTTAAACTGGTACAATAATTATTGAGCATTGTTTTGACACAAGTCAACAACTAGGATCTCAAGATTTGATTTTCTCTCTTGAAAGAAGAACAAATTTATTCCCAAGTTCTCCAGGGTCGGGTCACAACCTTCTTGGTTACTCAGTTGAAGATAAATGTGAATTTTCACGAGGAGGCCTTTGATGGTACATTCAAGACATCAAGCTGCAAAAAAACTTTAGTACCCTTTTTGGTATTTTCTGGTTTATCAAAGATTTGTGTTTTAATTAAAGATGCAATTTTGTATTTTCTAAAGATGATTACTTTCCAAGATTATGACATAAATTTAATGAGTAAGGTAACAAGAAATGAAATGAACTTGCTGAAAATAAAATTCCCATGGACATAAACCATTTTGACCTTCCCTTGCAAATTGAATGATGGAGAGATTTGGAACAAACCCACAATGTATAAATCAGCCGAGGTCCCAATTCTATACTCGATGGATGCAATCATTTGGGGAGAAAACACATCTGCTCATACAAGATTTTCAAAAGCTATCAAATTGTGAAGCCACCAAGACGTGAGCACACACAAGAAAGATTTATTGTAAATCCCAATAGATGATCTCTTCCACGCATTCATCACAACAAGGTAGATAGATAACAACAAACTCCAACTAAAAGAAAGACAAATTCAAAACACAATAAACAATTGGCTCCTTAAAAATGATGTACACGCATGCATAAATCTGTCACTTTTGCATAGATAGAAGAAATTTCACACCATGAATGAAGCACCGAATTGTAGATTTTATTGCATTCTGAATCTGACCCTATTAAATTTTTTTATTACTATATATAGAGTTCTGATCTACCAACTCTAAATGTCAAAATTAGCGCATCATAGAGTCTAAATTAATGAAATTAAACTAAAACTAGAACTTTGCTAAAAGGAAACTACTTGCTAACTAATACTAAACAACTTGCATGGATTCTAAATCCATTTACAATCAGTTTATCCATGCAAGAGGGACCAAACTCATAGAGAGAGAGAGAAAGAGAGAGAGTATGGGGTTTCTCTACATACAACTAGTTTTTTTGGTGCCTCAAAAAATGCTAAGTGTCGACACCAAATTCTAGGCGCCTGAAAATTTTAGCCCTTTTGGAGGCTAAAAGGAAAAAAAATTTGGGAGGTCAAAAGGCTGAACTTAGCATTTGGAGAAAATTTTCTAAGTGTGCAAAACCATCTTCTTTAAAATGCTGAAGGGATCTGAGGAGTCGGTTTGGAAAGAATTTTGGATGTACAGCCCAAAGCCTTTGTATTATTGCCTGAACTTCTTTGTAATTGATCTCTTTCCTCTTTACCTTATTGACCCTTCATTCTTTCTTCTCTCTGAATATGGTCAATTTGGAAGAAAATAACTTAATCTCCTCTTCATGTTTTGACATCACATGCATGTATTCCCCTGAGTAGAATAACTATTGTAAGGCCTCTTTGGGGCTGACCTCTGCTAGAATATCTCTGAATTGTTAAACCACCTCCTTTGATGAATGCATGATGTATTTATCTTGGTCCTGGTATAAGTCAAGGTCAATCCTTGTGAAGAAACCATCTATCCCCTTCACCCATTCTATGATCTCCTCTTGTTTTTCCAATATGCGAGCTCGACACTCTTCGTAGAAATTAATCGCCTTGGAAATGCGTTTGATCCAGGTTTTAAAGTTTTCTAACCCTCATATATTTTCACTAAGATATGGAAGCATTTATTCTTGATTATATTCAGGTCCTGGAGAGTGGCTTTCCATTTGGTTATCTCAGAATCCAAGCCACCTTTGCTCTCAATCAGATCTATCAAATTTTTTGATTCAATCAAGATAACTTAGAAATGTTTAAACAGTAGTTTGACGACCCCTTCTCCATACTATTCAAAGTCATTCTTCCAATTTGCACTTTCTTGGATGAAGGACACAGTCAAACCTACTGGTAAGTCTGGGGTGGCCCTCTTTTCTAATATGACTTGTAATGAAGCCACTGGGAAACATGGATCAATATGACCTACCATTTTATGATTGAAATTTTTCAAAGCCTCATTCTACTTTGTTAAGGACTTTATGGTTTCCTCATCCTTGCTCATGAGTCCTAGAGTGTGCTTGAGCCCTAAAGTTTCCATTGTCTTACTATCTTCCCTAGTAGGCTCACCCAAGTCTACTTCTTCAAGTGTGTAATCTCATGGAGTGGCTTGTGTCTAAGAAGCGCTAGCAGAAGGAATTGCTACTTATGCCTTCTAGCCACCCCTGGTGTCATGGGTGACATATGATATTGTCCTAGCTAGTATGTTAACCTCTATTTGGTGAAAGGATTTCCCTAAAGAGGTCATACTTCTGTCTTCTCCTTCTTCTTCATCAGTGTAATTCCTCTTCTGAGTGTGGACCTCTCTAGTAAACCATGTAGGTTTACTAAAGGAGGTGACTGGCTCATATGGGGAAATGTAGAGGATTGACGCCAAGTTTTGTAACCCCGGGGTCGACTCCACCTTAGACTCTTTACCCTATTCCTCTTCCTGTTCACCATCTCCTTCATTCACTTCTTCTCTGGGACATTCTTCTTCTCCCCTTCCATCTCCTCCCATCTCTTCCTCTTCTACCCTATGCTTTCCATCCTTACCTTAGCCATCATCCTCGGAGAACTAATCAACACTTCTTTATTGAGGCCAGTCATGGCCTCTAGTGTGATTTTGAAAGGTGACATGGATTCTATGCTTATTGAGACCTAAGGAGTCGAGATGAAGCACGGTAGAGGAATTGATGGTGGTGGAGTAGGTGTTGACATTGTGAATGGTGTAATAGGAGGTGGAGTTGGTGTTAGATTTGGGAGAGAAGGTGGTGGAGTAGGAAATGGGGGTGGATAAGAGGTTGGTGGTGCAGGAATGTGTGGTGGTGGAGTAGAAGTAGAGCTATCTCCTACAACTTTGTCCCCTTTTATATTATGGGTTGTTGGGGAATCTTGAGTTTCAGGCCCTTGGCCTATGTTGGAGCTTATCCTTGTGACTGGCATGTTTAGTGCCAGATTGGTGAACTAAGGTGGAAGTGGAGTGAGGATCACATGTAGCTAGATAAGTGTTAGAGCCCCCATGTCAAATCCTATTGCTGAATAAGGCATGTCCTTTCCCTGGTCTGCAAATACTTCTAGGCCTTCAAAATTAGATATATGGAATTCATCTAAGCCTAAGGAATCCAGAGGATTTTCCTTCTCTTTTGGATCTTCCATGTGTTTTTGAGAAGTCTCCGATTCTTTCCTCTTCTAAGATCTTGTCCTTTTGACAAGAGGTTCATCTTCCTCTTCTTCTGGCTCTTCTTGTAAGGTCTCTAGTTGTGGAGATGCAGAAGCTCTCCTCCTTTTATACATTTTATTCCCCTTTTTGGTGGTAGTAGTAGAATGGCCAGAGGTGGATGGGCCTTCATCTTGTGGGGCCTATGATGCCCCACAAGAGGATCCATTTGTCCAGTAATTCTAGTTTTGGGAGATTTGTACCTTAGATTGGGACTGTACTCTTACCGCTCATTCATGGCCATAAACTATGCTTGGTTTCTATGGTGGTGCTTTCTTATACTAGGGTACTGTAGATTTCTCCCCGCGCCACTTATCCACCTTCTTGGGTGGATCCATCAATGTCTTGACTGGGATTGGATCCATCTTATAAGATATTTTGATCTATGTTTTGGTTGTTCAGAGTACATGCCTTGCTCAGAATTCAATGCCATCATTCTCATCTTAATCAAATTCTGCATTCATGATGGGCCTATCATATATTGTATCCAAAGTGTAAATGGCCTCCAACACACTATCAAAATCATTTTCCCAAACCTTTGGGGGAATTGGGATCTTCAATATCTCCTTTGCAAGGGTAAGGGACATCCTACAATAGTCCCTGATTTTGACCTCGTGATTGTCTATATATTTTATCCAGTGATTTTTAAGGTGTGGCTCATGAATATAAAATTTTCCAATAATGTTGTTGTATGTACCTATTGGGTCAAATCTAGGTCGAACTATTTTGTAAAGTTGAAGTGGACATTAATCTCACTTGAAGGCCAAGGATTTGTAAACCTTCATGTCTTGTAGAGTGTATGGGACCAGAAGAATAGGGAATTCCCAGCAATGCTTCTTCTTATGCTTTATATTATCATAGGCATCTGCGAGCTACCTGGCCATTTCTAACGCAATTACCCAGTTAGATGGATAATAGGGAAATTTCTTCAGTTTCAAAGTAGACCCTTCCACCCAGATATATGTGAATGTCTTGAAGTGTATGTAGCAGGCCCCAATGGCCCTTACCTTTCCAATTGCTTCCTCTGACATCCTCTTCACAAAATCACCTTCAATAGATCAGATGATTGTGAAGATGAAAGTGTCATTTACTATTCTATAATCTAGGCTACCCTCTGGCATATTTTCCTTCCTTACCAGCTATGGATATACAACATGGGGACATGCATTCTGATCATTTATGCTGCCCCTTTTGGTAAGTCCCAGATAGTCTGCATGTGTGGCTAGAAACTACACTATGTATGTACTAATATAGAATTTTGGATTGCGTCTCATAGCTATTACCTATTCATCCAAGCTATAACTGATGATGGTTCCCCAATCAAACCTGTACTTGCAACCTCTAATCTTTTCTATCAGGAGGATCATCCAATCCTCAAGTTGGATGGACTGAGGTAGTCCATACACCCTTCTTAGTAATGTCACCACTGCCTAGATGTCATCCTTCCTGTACCCCTCCTAAGATCTATCTTATCCAATTTGTTTTTTGTAAGAGGTTTCTTGAGGTAGTTGTAATTAATGATTTTGTCTTTTCAAAAAAGAAGTCATAGAACTTATCTATGCCCTTATGGAGGTGGAAGACCTCTTCTATGATGTTTGGCCTTATGTCTGTTATTGTATGAGTTAATTTTGGCCTTCTAAATCAACCACACACTTCAACATAGTCCTTCTTCACCAGGTACAGCCAAGACTGAATATGAGTTATTCATCCTGACTGTCTGCGTGATTCGACCTGTTGCCTTCTATCTAGATGGAGTTTTGAAATTTTTCTCTCAGGACGAGGGCCTCACAACTATGGACCATCTAAGAACGAAGGATTTTAATCATGATCAACAATGCAATGCAAAGATTATGCAAGATTATACTAATGAATTGAAATATGCAATATCACCTAAACATGAATTCTACATGATTTCAATGCAATTTTAATCTATAAATTGAAGCTATTCTACTTTGCA
>MU226249.1:5113812-5133559 GCA_018584345.1 Thuja plicata
TCAATTATCTGAATATTAAATTCAAATATTTGAAAAGAGGATATTTATTTAATAATTAAATATTATTTAATTCCTTTTATGTGTCTCAGCTAAAGAGAGTGAATTTAATTTAATTAAAGTGCTAGGAATTTATTAATTAAATTAATTCGATCATAGGATTTGTTTAGCCAAATAGATATTTAGGAATTAAATGTGATGTATGATTGATACAGATTTAGGATTTTCTGTATTTGACACTCAGGTCAAGTAGAGTCAGTGAAAACTCAAAATTTGCCTAGTACAATAGGACTTTGATGATTTAGAAGAATGACAAATGCAACAAAATTGGTTATAGTTGCAAGATGCCAATTTTGGGGTGTTACAGTCACCACCTGTCCCTCTTTGTTTTTTACCACTCTTTCATCTAGAACTTAATGGTTTGAGAGTTTCATGATCAACTCCGATGAGGAGACATCCACTAGGTGGGCTACTGCATTAACTAGGCCTAAAAGGAATAGTGATGTGCAGTCCTCAGATCTGCCTACTAGATGGGAACATCTAACTAGGAATTCATCCCAATCCTTGTTCCCAATGACCATGTCTATGATTTCTATGTATTTATTTCTAATCTTTGAAGGGGGATGATTCTCCTTGTACAAGTACTTCATTGGAGGCGATGTTCATTGCTCAAGCATCCATATGAGAAAAGTGCAAGTATAAGTTTTTAATTGAAAAGGAAACTACAAAAATAGGAAACAATTGATTTAAACTAGAATTAGAAGTGAAAAGCTCTTAAATTAGTTAGAAATGTATTTTTCACACTTTTAGCCTTTTCAGGCTTTCAAACGCCAAAATCTAGGTCAGGGTCTGAAAGGGCCAAAAGTGTGAAGGGAGCAAGTGATGAGGACTGAAACTTTCCATACTTTTGGGGTGAAAAAGTATTAATGGAATCCCAAAATTAGAAAGTCCAAAATCCATAGATGGAAGACTATGCTTTGGCGATTCAGACTTGTTAGCATTTTAGAAATTTTGGAGGTCCAAAATGCTGAAAAGTCCAAAGGCCAAGAAGCACTTGGGTAATAGAAAACCCGACCCTTTTTTTGGCCTTTCAGAGGCTGAAAACCTATGACAAAGGTCACGATAGAGAAAAAACCCTAAGGGAAAAAAAAAAAGGAAAAAATATGAAACGAGAGGGAGCCTCCCCCGCAAGCCCAAGGGTGCAAAAATCTAAGGACTTAGGGGAAAACACACTGGACTAGAAATAAAAAAACAAAACCCTAACCTAAACAGCAGAGGAGAAACTAAACCAGACTGGTCAACGAGAAAAAACCTACCTCTTGAGAGCTAGGAGTGGAGGACGAAAGTGAGAGAGACTAAAAGCATAGAGAAGAAAGCCATAAGGAGTGAAGATGGTGAAATGATGAAGACGCAGGAGAAATAAACATGAAGTGAAAAGTCACTTAGGGCTCAAGCCATTTTATTCCCCTTGGGATGACATAATCCCCTTTCAGTGTTTCAGGGTCCAAAACACCGCAAGGTTTGAAGGTTTGATCCTTTTGCCTTGTCGGTGTTTTTGGAGGCTGAAACATCGAAAGGGTTGGGATTTGGCCTTTTGGTGATTTCAAAATTTTGGAGGACAAAAGAAAAAGGGGGGTTCCCCATGGTCAGAGGACCAAAATGGGGTGTTTGTTGTGGACCCACAAAAAATAGCCATGACAAAAGGAGGAATGAAAAAGGCATTTCTTCATCACAAAGACTCTTCTAGGTTGTAACTCTACAGTAGAAGGAAAACCAAGAGATGTTTTTGTTAATGATATTTCAGTTACTCTCAACTCTAAAGTCTCCACTGGTCTCCTAGTGTGTGTTCACGTGTATTCATTCCTTGACCTTTGATTGCGGTAAACAAAACATTCATCAGTTATTCCCAACCTTCACCATGTAGACCAGGGCTTCCTGAAAAGAGATTTTCTTCTAGTCAGGCATCCATAGCCCCAACAAAGTTTTCCTCGAGTCCCAATTATAACCTTTCTCTATTGCTAGCTGGGTATTCATAGCCCCAATAGATGTTGTCATAGTCACCCTAGTCTATTTTGTATGCTAGGTTGTAGCTTTTGCTTGAGAGTTCTTTTCTTTGGATAGTTGTTCTTATTTTCCTCTCGGTGCATGAATCATATCTGGCTTTGGATGTATGTTCATTCCATGCATTCAGGTCCATAATTTCTTCTTTTATTGATCCGAGTAGCGATTAGGCTATGCTACTCGGATTTCACAATTGTGACCTCTTCGGGCCACTTTTATTTTTGTGTGTTATTTATTTTCTTCCTTCATTTATTTCTCTCTTTTGCTACTGCCTTCACATTTATTTAGACTTGGGTTCTGGGATTGATGGGTACCCAAATCCACACACTAATGCTAGTTGCAACTGAAAAACTCTCTAGAACCCAACGTTCTTGGGTGTCATTTCTTAATGTATTTTGGTGATTAGGATGACTGAGCTTTAAACATCTTCCTATCTGCCAATGATAGATGTCATTGATGACATTAATTTTTCCATTAGTACACTTAGTGGAAAACATTGATAGAGATCAATGGTACAAGCATTACCAGCAGAATACAAGCATTACCGGCGGACTAAAAGAATTACTAGAAAACAACGAGCATACCCGATAGAACACAGAGGTCATGAAAAATGCTAAGTATGGAATTGACCGACGAACACTAAAAAGTGTTGCACCGACAAAGTGAATAGGACATCACTGATCGGTCAATAACATAACATTGATAACATCACCGATGACATAGTTTTGAGAACAAAACCGACGGAATAGAAAATCCATACTTGACGACTAGTTCAAGAAAGGAACACCGACGACAAAGAAAAATGACCGTCAGAACCGACAATCAGTTAGAGAACCCGCAAATAGTGGATCTAAGTGTTACACGTCAGATAAAGAAATGTAATTCTATTTTTAGAGTTTTAATTTGTTTTAAATCATAACTTGAGGGTCAAGCAAGCTTTATGTAAATGTTTTAAAGATTCCTAACGGATCTAAAACATATCTAACTAAAGATCAAGGTCAAGTTGTAAACCTTGGATCTAGAGTTAACTTGCGAAGTGTGAATCAATATTAGAGCCAAAATCTAGTATAAATAGATGTTCAAATCAATTGTGAGTAATGAATTCATTATTGTTGATAGCCATGAAGAGCATCTAAGGAGCAGAAGGTAGAATTCATGCAAAGTTCAAAAATAGATCACATTAGTTGTCAAGAACACACAGAGGCTACCGACGAGCAGATAAAGGTATTATTCAATCATGGAAGGATGATTACTTATACATATGAAGCTTTATTGGATCTGTATCAGAAATTAGAGATTGCATACATCATTAGATCAAAGACTTATGTAGTTTCATTCTAACCAGTGCATCACATCTAAAATCCTTTTGTAGAAGGTGGACTTAGCCGTTCTTTATAAATCTCTTAATAGAGTGCACACTTAATAGTGTTGCTAAAGCTTCAAATGAAGTAGATCTTAACAGGTCTCCACTGTAATACTCCTAACAGCATAGGTCATTAGAAGTGACCAATTGTAAGCCTTAACCAGCCCCTTCTTATTTGCAGATAGTGAAGTCTTGTGGGTAACAATCCCCACCATAGTTTTTACTTCCTAATAGGAGTTTTCTACGATATCATATCTTGTGTTATGTGTTATCTATTTTCATGAATGTTTCTTTTATGGTTACATATTAAAGAACTTATGATATGATTGCATATACATAAAGAAAGATGAACAGTTAGATAAGATAATTTACTAACTGATGATTAAGGGTTAATGGGCTAATCAAGAAAAGTTTTAGAGGTACTGATTCACCCCTCCCCTCTCAATAAATCATTCCAATATAATTCCAACAATTGGTATCATAGCTAAGTCTCTCTCTTAAGAAGATTAAAGAATTGAGAGAAAAGATTGGAGCAATGGACAAGTTCAGACTTGACATGACTATTGAGAATTAGCAGTTATAGATGCAAATAAACTATGAGTAGTATAAAGAGGTGAGAATAAAACTGAGAAAATTTCTTGATGAAAGAAAGATTATGGCAACCAGGCTGAATGAGAAAGACTACAAAGAATTGGAAATACAAGATTACTTTGAAACAATAGAATCATCAATGAGAAAAGCTTCAGACGCATCAGTAGAAGAAATTACAAGTCTACAAGAGGTCAATCTACATCTGACATATCAAATCAAGATGCTACAAATCGGTCAAGAGGCTCAAATGGTAAAAATGATTGATGTCATGAATGATGCAAGAAAAACTGAAAATGAAAGAACACTAGCCACTGATGATAGGAGGAAAATTACAGAGAAACTACAAGAGAAAGAATCAGAGATTCAAAGACTTACTGAGCATCACCATGAGGTTACCAACCAGATTATTGTTATGAGTCAAGAAGAAAACATATTAAATACAAAATTCATTGAAAGAATACAGATTATTGGTGAGCTAAGAGAAGAGAATGAAAAATTGAAGCAAGAAATCAAAGTCCAAAATCAACACAATGAATTAATCAAAAAGACTGAAGATAGCAACAAAAGGATGGATGATTTTCTTGATGGACATAAAGAGTCAAAAACTATACAGGATTAGGGTACAATAAGAATGGTTAATCTTCTAATCAACCAGATCAGAGGAATGCTTTCACAACCCCAAGATCCAAGAAGCTATCATACAATCACTATGGAAAACTAGGCCACACCTCAAACACTTGCAGAAGAAAAATGAAAGGTATTTCTCAAGCACAATCTACTTTTATTGGTCATTGTTATAAATGTCAAAAGAAAGGACACAAGGCACATGAGTGCAGATCCAAAGTGAAAAATCCAAAGAGAAAATCCTATATGGACAAGTACTTTCCTACATGCAAGATGAATGGGCATACACATAAGGAATGCTGGAAAAAGAAAAACAAGGCATGGACACCAAAGGAAACTGATAAAAGCTACAAACCAACAAGAGTAAGTAACTCATATGTTTGGGACTATAACACATGGGTAAATTGCACAGCATGTGGAAGGTATGGTCATACTACTGCCAACTATATGAGAAAGTGGACCAGAAGGTCAAGAGGTTGGACCAATCCAGGTATGGCATGTTTACATTGTCATAAGGTCAGACATGTGATAAAAGATTGCAAAGACCGACTGACAGACACAAGTACACATCCAAATGGAAATACCATTGATGACATCAAAAGAATGAGAAACAAGATGTGGGTAAAAGACACAAACACTGAAGGTGCTAGAACAAGCAATGAAAATGGTGACACCTCATCCAATGGATCTGGTGACATCAATACATCTAACTAGATTGAACAAGTAAGTATGGAACTGCATTATGACAAGTTACATTATACAACTATTCCATTACACATAGTTCATATTGTAATATTAGCATGAATAAAGATGCAATATATTGTTATTTTCTAAACTATTGAAAAGAAACCATCAGTTATTGGGCACAATTTGCATCAGTGAACACACAGAAAATTTAGCACTACTTACCGGAATGTATTGGTCATTACACAAGCTAAGTGTAAACCTACGGATATCAGTGAAATTTAAATCAACAAAATTTGTCTTTGTAACCTCATTGACAATCTGTTGGCAAGTTGACTACCTGAGGATGCATGACTCATTTTGTGTTGTCATCATGGCAACAAAGTCATGTTTAGTTTTTGTCATGAAAGACAAAATGACTAAGGAAAATAGGGCAGACAGAGATACTCAGCGATCAGCACATCAACGTACATGCGAAAGATTGATTCATCTTATGCATGTTTAGATATAAGTTGTATGACATGTGTAAATGCTACATCTAGACACGCATAGTATGGAACTATAGTACAACAAAGTTACAGGCAGATCAATAGACAAGCAGTCTAGAAGACAGAGCATGGAAGCCGACTAAGTGTTTTGATCAGCGTGTATTATTTTTTTATGTAATGGCTAAGCACCTTTGGTCATATGATTGTAATAATTTAATTAGAATTGTAGTAAAAACGCTTGAGCTGACTTGTTCAAAGGCGTTGTATATTTTGTTTTAGGGCTGACTAGTGTCTTGTTTTGGGTTGCACCTATTCAGATTTGAATATATAAGTATGTAATGAAAGATATGTTATAAGCATTGATTATGATGTAAGAGGAAGATATAAAAGACCAGTATAATGAAGTTAGTATATGATATATCTCTTTAAGAGAGTAAGAGCATTCGCACATACACGGAACTAATCAGATAGTAGTGTCATCACAACAGTTCATTTTGATATAGTGAATATCATCTTTTAGAAGGTTGTAGCCTTCATTTTATTGGGCAGTGAGCCATATACCTTTAACATGGTTTTTTAAAATACTCCTAACAGGGTCAGACCTTTAACCAGGTCATTGTACTCATATTGTAAAGACTTCTTCTAACAGGGCAAAGGAACTCTCACAGGTTCATTATACTTAGTACAATATTTGTGGGTGCTAATTCCCACCGAGGTTTTCCTCTTATCAAGGTTTCCCCATAATAATATCATGTGTTATGAGTTCTTATGTTAAGCTTCATTCTATGTATGTTTGATTTATGTTTAAGTTGTTGAAAAGTAATTAATAGACAAACACTGATTCACACCCCCTCTTAGTGTTTCTAACACAGTCATCGGTGAAGTCTCCAAAATTGCTAGCAACCCCGACACTTTGCACAGACATAGAAGATATTATGAATGTCTCTACCGACAAAATCAGTCTTCATAAACCGATGAGTTGGTAAGCATTAATGACAACTTAGGGCGCAAAAAGTATAAAATCCTGACGGGTGAACTCATTTTCGCACCCGTAATTTTTGAGCAGAGCAGAGAAGACCAGAGTGATTTAAGAGAAATTTGGAAAGTGACCTAGCAGAAATCATTGTGACACAAATCATTCACATTCACAGGAAATCACAAAGAATCCATAAGTAATAACACTCACCGACCGCACTATTTTATTTTCAAAAAGCCCAAAATTTCTCCAAACAAGATGGCATCGACTTCTAGAGTTGAGAAAATTAAGGATGATAAGAGTAAATCCTTCAAGCTTGTCAGCAGAGGTTCATGTGCTGAACCTAAATACAAGTTACACCCTAAAATACCTTCACAACCTGACGATTCCAGAGCATTCTCTAGAATCCCACCTAGGGTTTTATTGGTAGAGGATGTAAGGTCCTATATTCATTGTAAGATCTCAGAAATAGGAGATCTAGACCTAGATAATTCCTATAGGGCACTATGTGATGATGCTGGAAAGATTAAAGATGAGCACAAACACTTGGAAGTAAAGGGACTCACAAATGCACTGCATTTTCCCAAGGTCTTCAAGACAGAATGGATAAAGATTGTTCTTAGCAAAGTTCATAACAAGACTCTATGGCTAAATAAGCCAAATCCAATAACAAAGGATGTTATTCATGTCATCAAAGGTTATCCTACAATTTATAAACCACAGGCTCACAAGCACCAATCTCTGGCAGAAGTGGAAAATTTGACTGGTGCTAAGTTAGATAAAAGAGCACTAAAGGTCAACACCATTACCGACATAGAGCTAAAGTTTGGAGCATGTGTTGTTGGATATAAGATCTTCCAAGAAAGTCTAATGAATAGCATATCTAGTACTATTATGAGCATAGCATACAAGATTATCAAATAGGGGAAGAAGATGGATCTTGTAGAGATCCTGTTACATCAATTTGAGGAGAACATGTGCACAATAAGGTCTCCAAGGAAAAACACTTGTACATTTGGTTCCCTCATAATGTGCATATTCTTTTATTTTGAAGAATACTTTCCTTCCATAGGAAAAGTGGTATGGGACACAAGCAGACCCACAACTATTTAGATAGGTGAATTCATAGAATAACTAGGAACAGATTTTGACAATGTTATGCATGAGTATTTCAAAACCATAAAGGAAATGTTGCAAGCAAGAACTAGAATTCCTGAAAGTCTAATAGAGGAACACTAAGAAGAAATATGTTTCATGGTAGATACTGATTTCACATACATCCAAGTAGTAGTACCAAGGAAATCATGGCTTTCAAAACTAGAATATGAAATCAAAATAGGATTAGCCAATGAGTGAATTGAGGCACTATTAAATGAGCTAGTAGACAACAAGATACTAAGATTTGGTACCTATGAAGAGGCCAAACAAAAGATCAAATAAAATCTTGTTGTCAAGAAGGATATAAAATAGTAAAAAATAATGGTGAAGAATTTGAAAAAGAACTTGAACATATCTTCTAAAGGAGAAGAAGAAAGAGAAGGTGAAGAGGAACAAGAGGGTAAGGAGGAACTCACCGAGGACCAGCTTCCCATCGGTGATACAAAAGAGAAAAATGAATCAAAGGAAGAGAAGTTTGATTCACCACCTCCTCCTCCACCTAAGAATTCAAGAATAAGGAGTCAAACAACATAGGATGCAACTCCTTCTCAAATGGTAAAAGGAAAGGTGTATAAAAGGAAACCTGACACACCAAAGACAAAACTACCAGTTAGGGTACCTACCAAAAGGAGGAAATTTGTTCAGACAAATGAGGATTTAGAAGACTCAACTATGGATGAACTTGATGCTACAATACAAGCAAAGGAAACAAAAAAGGTTACATCACTCACTGAAGACATTGATGAAATATGTAAGTATATTTTTGAGGCTGCATCTCTTGGACATCATAAGATTAGGAAATAGTTAAGATGGGATTCTGTAGAATAGAATAAGATTGAAGATGCACTTATTGCTAAGATGTGTAGACACTACTATATCCCACTACAGTTCACTACACATGATGTACCATAGGAACTATTAATTAGAATATCTTCTAGATTCACTTTTGCACTTCATGAGGAGAAAAGGATAAGAGAACAATTATTGGTTTCTCTTATGCCTCTTGAATCAAAAAGAGAAGAAATCAATGAAATCATGGAGAAAAATGCAAAAATTTTCTCACCCAAGATGAGAGCTTATAAATTTCTTGAAGAGAAGCTTATAGAGCTAGAACAAGAAACCCATGATACATGGATTAAGATACTCAATCCTAATGAGAAGAGAAGTTATGAGAAGGAAACCATCAATCAGAGAGATAAATCAATAGCAAAGTTAGACAATGAAGAAGTACAAATAAGTGGCCAGAAACATATTGACATTATAGATGAAGAATGGCCAAAAGATAGTGAAGATGATCAAATACCAGCAAGTCAAATACACATCAGTTTAGAGGATGAAGAAGTTACCAAAGAAGAATTGTCTATAAAAGGTAACTTAACTATTGATATAAATGATGAATCTTCACTGGACAACATTGTCAATGACACCATAGGACAAGACCCTGCAGAATAAATTAAAAAAGATGAAGACATAAATGCTGCAAAGGACAATATTGATGGATAAGATACAACTATTGACACTGCAACAGTTAATACATCTACAAACATGAATATTTTAATAGATGTTGTTGATATTTAGTCAAGTCAGGAAAAATCATCTAAGAAAGATGATAATATACCCAAGGATATGGATACAAATGAAAACATAGTTATATCAAACACTCAAAAGGATACAGATATAGAAATGAAGGATACAACCAACAATCAGCAAGAAATGCCAAAAGAACAAGACAAAGAAGCTGATAATAAAATAGAGGATACACTAAGAGAGGGTGACGAAAAGGATAAAAGTGAAGGTGTCAAGTAGGATGAAGGCATAAAACTCAAAAAAGATACATCTATTGATACACCCAAGGTAAATGAGGAGACATATTCACCAAACCTATCGGTGGACTTAGAATAGGTACAAAAGGACCCCTCATCTTATCAACCCTCACCTACAAAATCAACCCAATCTCATGCTTTACAGATGGTAGTACATCAAAATACCACACAGCCAGAGAAGACGAAGAATAAAATAGTAAAGAAAGACATCTTGGCTGTTACATTGGATGAAGTTATAGAAGTTCCAAACTAGGATATTACCACTTTGGATAGTGATAAACTTCAAGAGTTTGGAGTACTTTGTCAAAGAAAAGCCATTCAAAAGAAAATTATACAAGAACACAAGGAAATAATGACACTTGATAAGGAAAGAGATATTCTCCAACAACTTGTTCCTGAGCTAAAACTTGAAGCAAATACTACAGTTAAGGAACAAATTGCAGTTCTTACTGATGCAATCACAAAGAAAAATATAGATGCAGAACAAGCTATGGAAGAACAAGAAGAAAAGAAGTATCAATACAAATTGATTGATAAAATCAGCCAAGAAGTGGCATTAAACAAGGTAAAGCCCTTTGAACTAACTGATCAATTAGAGCCAATGATTGCTGAAGCAATTACCTTAGTTGAAAAGATGTGCATGCTTGAAAACTTTACAAAAGAAAATAGCGACAAGCTAGCAGAGATAGATTCCAATGTCACAACAAGTGCACAAAGCCTAACCTCACATGCATACAGTATAAAGGTGCATCATTACAAGGTCATAGAGGCTAACAAGCTAAGGCAAGAAATATGGGATTCTGAAACACAACTAAGAGGTGAGATTACCGAGCTACAGTCACACATTATACCTAATCTTACTATTCTACAACACCATATTTCTGATGCAAGAAATCTTATTGCAACCCCTGAGATGTTTGTAGTAGACAACATCTATGATATACATGTACAGATATCACTGGAGCACATGGCTCTAGAAATGATAAAGGCAAAATGGGAAAATATGATGGAGGAGATCAAGTCCTCACATTCCAATCTTTTTAACAAGATGTAAGTACCTTTCCCTTTAGAATCAAAAAAGGAGGAATAAAAAGGAAAAGTATATTGTATGTATAGATGGAATGGATATATATAAAGATAGTTATGTACAATATATATAAAAAAGGGAAAGAAAAGTACATAAGGATATGTATATATACTTACACTTACTAGTATATACATAGGGGGAGTCATTCAAATGACTAAGGAAGGAGTATACATAGGTGTACATACTAATACACTCAGTATGTTGAACATATCAATGTTTTTGATACTAATGTCAAAGGGGGAGATTGATGACATTAATTTTTCCATTAGTACACTTAGTGGAAAACATTGACAAAGATCAACGGTACAAGATTTACTGGCATACTACAAGCATTACCAATAGACTACAAGTATTACTGACAAATAGTGAGCATACCCGACAGAACACAGAGGTCATGAAAAATGCTAAGTATGGAATTGACCGACGAACACTAACAAGTGTTGCACCGACAAAGTGAACAGGACATCACCAACGGATCAATAACATAACATTGAGAACATCACCGACGACACAGTTTTGAGAAGAAAACCAATAGAATAGAAAAGGCATACCCGATGACCAGTTCAAGAAAGGAACACCGACGACAAAGAAAACCGACCGTTAGAACTGACAGTCAGTTAGAGAACCCGCAAATAGTGGATCTAAATTTTACACGTTAGATAAAGCAATGTAATTCTATTTATAGAGTTTTAATTTGTTTTAAATCATAACTTGAGGGTCAAGAAAGCTTTATGTAAATGTTTTAAAGCATCCTAATGGATCTAAAACATATCTAACTAAAGATCAAGGTCAAGTTGTAAACCTTGGATCTAGAGTTAATTTGCGAAGTGTGAATCAAGAATTGAGGCAAAATATAGTATAAATAGATGTTCAAATCAATTGTGAGTAATGAATTCATTGTTGTTGATAGCCACAAAGAGCATCTAAGGAGCAGAAGGAAGAATTCATGCAAAGTTCAGAAATAGATAATATCAGTTGTCAAGAGCACACAGAGGCTACCGACAAGAAGATAAAGGTATTATTCAATAATGGAAGGATGATTACTTATACATATGAAGCTTTATTGGATCTATATCAGCAATTATAGATTGCATACATCATCAAATCAAAGACTTATGTAGTTGCATTCTAACAAGTGCATCACATCTAAAATCCTTTTGTAGAAGGTGGACTTAACCATTCTTTACAAATCTCTTAATAGAGTGCACACTTAACAGTGTTGCTAAAGATTCAAACAAAGTAGATCTTAATAGGTCTCCACTGTAATACTCCTAACAGGGTAGGTCATTAGAAGTGACCAATTGTAAGCCTTAAGTGACCCCTTCTTATCTGCAGATAGTGAAGTCTTGTGGGTAACAATCCCCACTACAATTTTTACTTCCTAACAGGATTTTTCTGTGATATCATATCTTGTGTTATGTGTTATCTATTTTCATGAATGTTTTTTTTATGTTTACATATTAAATAACTTATGATATGGTTGCATATACATAAAGAAAGATGAAAAGTTAGATAAGATAATTTAAAAAATAATGATTATGGATTAATGGGCTAACCAAGAAAAGTTTTAGAGGTACTGATTCACCCCTCTCCTCTCAGTACATCATTCCAATATAATTCCAATAGTCATCATTTTGTCTTTTGGAGTATTCTCAACGCTGTATGTTCCCTTGGAGAATTTGACTAACATATACCTTTGCTCACATTTAGGAACCACTTGGAATGAATCCAAGACACACTTAACCCAAAGAAAAACAAGCCCTGACAAAAGGAGGTGACCAAGGAAGGAGGAAAGGGACTGACGACAAAGAAAGTAAAGAACTGAAAGAAAGAAACAAAGAAAGCAAAAGACTAAGATACAAGGGATGGAAGGCAATCCCGCTTAGGATCTGAAGTAATGTTTGAGGAATTTCTCATTGATGGTAAATGGGGTCAAATCTCCTTTTAATGTGCTGATCCTAAAAGTGTTTTCTCCTAAGATATCTGATATCTGATAAGGGCCTGTCCACAATTTCTAAAATTTGGTGTGGCTGCCCGACTTTTCTTTTGCCTTGCCCCACATGAGGAAAAGGTCATAGATTCTAAAGGATTTAATGGTGGCTCTCTTGTCAAACCACCACTTGATGATGGCCTATTGATCCAATACATGCTCTAGGGATAGGGTTCTCTTTTCCTCCAGATTGAGGAGGTTCATAAGTCTGACTTGTACTCGATCTTCACCTCCCATGTATTGGCCCATAAATCTCAAGATTGGGATTTTCAAGTCCATAGGGAAGACCGGTTGCAAGCCATAAACCAATTGGTCTGGGGATTTCCCCAAGGTATTCTTGATCCTCACCTATTTGGTCCACACAAAATAATTTAGTTGTGTGTGCCAATCCTGGGGATTGTCATTTAGGAGATGTTTGATCACTCTTATCAAGTTCTTGTTAGTAGACTCCGCTACTTTGTTGCCTTGTGGATAATAATTGGAGGATAATTTTAGGATTACCTATTTTTCAAAGTCCCATTGTGTGAGTGAGGTAGATGAGAAAGAGGGAGCATTGTCACATACCAAATAAAATGGCATTCCAAACCTGGTTATGATGTGCTCCTCTAGGAACTTGGTCACTATAACCTCCATGGTGTAATTCTTTAGTGCTTGGGTCTCCATCCAGCATGTGTAGTAATCAGTAGCTATCAGAATGAACTTGTGTCCTGTAGTTGAAAGGGGGTTAATCACTCCAACAAAATCCAAGCCCCATAGGGCGAACGTGTGTACCTCATATACTGGCTATAAGGGCGTTGTTGGATTTCTCTCTTGGGTTACACTGGTTTGGAAAGTATGGCATGATCTCATATGTTCTCCATTGTATTTGAACAATTTTGGCCAAAAATATCCTACTCTCAAGATATGGTGAGCGGTCACCTTAGCTAAACCGTTCCCTGTTCTATATTTTTCATGAAAATCTTCTAGGACTTGCTTTTCTTAGAGCCTATCCAAGAACCTTGGATACATGCCCTCACAATTACATTTATACAGCTAGCCATTCTTTAGGATGTAAGAGCTTCTTTTGATTCTCAAGGCCCTTCTCTGCGAGTCATTCATTCCCTCTAGGCAATAATTCTGTAGCACATAGTAGACCACATCCTAGTACCATATATCATTGATCACACCTTGATCAGTGTAAGTCTGCCATGCTATAACCTCTTCCACTTCAAAAATTAGTTTTGTACGACCTTGGCCTCTTACTAGTTTCATGCGCTATATTTTTAGGTCAAATTCTTGCAAGGTCACCATCCATTTTCCTCTTCGCTCTCCTAGCTCATTTTGCATCAATAAAGACTTCACAATTGTGTTAGGGACTATCCCTAAGACTTTTCTCCTCAAGATGTAGTATCAGAACTTCTTTACTGCTTTGACAGGAGAAAAAGACTATTTTTCTAGGTTGGGATATCTGATCTCAGCATCTTTAAAGGGGAAACTCATGAAAGCTATGGGTCTCTCATCTTTACTTCCTTTCTTTTGAGTGAGGATACCCATGCATGAGTGTTCTGATGTAAACGAATATACTCTAAAAGGGATGGTGTAGTCAGTGTTGGAAAGAATAGGGGATGTAGCAAATTCTCACTTTATCTCCTCAAAATATTTATTTACTAGGATAGTCCGCTCAATCTTGGTAGCCTTCTTGAGCATGTTGTTCAAGGGTTTGACTATTTCCATGAAGCTACTAATGAACTTCCTCATGAAGTTAATCTTCTCAAAGAAATATTTTATCTCCTTGTGGATATGAGGCGGTGTCAATTTTATAATGGATTCCACCCTTTCAAGGTCTATGAGTATCTCATCTTTTGAAATGATGTGTCCTAGCAGCTTGCCTTTAGTTACCCCAAACATGCATTTCTTAGGATTGAGAGAAATCCTAGATTTCCTATATCTTTGAAATCACTTTCTAAGATTGTTTATGTGGTCTTCTCTTTGGTTTGAGAAGACTGTGAGATTGTCCATGTACATAATAATACACTTCCCAACCAACCCTTTGAAAGCTATGTCCATTGCCCTTTGGAAAGTGGCCCTGACATTAATCAGACCGAAGGGCATCCGTTGGTAAGAAAATGTTCCCCATTTGGTTGTGAACGCTATTTTCAACTTATCCTCTTCCTGTACCATTACTTGGTTGTAACCAGAATAACCATCTAGGAAGGACATCATTTGAGACCCATTGACCATCTACAACACTTCATCGAGGGATGGGAGTGGGTAGTTATCTTTTTGAGAGGCTTTGTTTAGGCTTCAGAAGTCCACACATAGTTGGATCTCACCAGTCTTCTTTCTTATGGGTACCAAGTTAGCCAACCATGTAGAGTGTCATATGGGGAATATGATTATTGCATCTAGTAGTTTCTAAACTTTCTTCTATATCAAGGGCTCCATAGTGGGGTTGACGGGTCGTTGACTTTGGCAGAACAGTTTAGAATCTGGCTTCAGTGGGATATTGTGCACGATGACTAAAGTGTTGTATGTTTTTAGTTCTTCATAACTCTAAGATATGACATCTTGATACTCTGTGAGGAGGTGGACCAGCTCATCTTTCTCCTCTTTGGTACATACTTTCCCAATGTGAACTTCTCTCAGCTCATCTTCGGTGCAAAGGTTATAGGATTTATACTCTTTACCATCGGGTGGTATGTTTAGATGTCTTTTCATGGTGGTCCCATCATTGTTAAAAATCTGCTCTAATTCCACATTCCTTTGGGTATGGAATTGGTTCTTAGGTTTATGATTCCTTGATCATCAGGTTCTTCCCTACTAACTTCCTCTTTCGCCTCTTCTTTCTCTTCATCTATAATTTGTTTCTTGAACACTCCTACACACATGATGAATTCTAGGATGTGTTGGTCATCTTGAAAGACTTGGAGATTGGTAATGTTATTTAGGATGATGGGGGTTGTAACAAGTTCAAATGAGAACTTATTTAGTTTATAATTCTCCATTGGATGCAGCGAACTAGTGGATACAGCTAAAGAACCGGCCACAACATTCTTCCTTTGTGGGATGGCCTTGATGTTGAATGCTTTGAAATCATTAATCAAGTCCCATGACCTTTTTTGATAGGTGTAAAGACTCTTATCATTGCAAGAATACTGATTGCAAATTTTTTTGATGATCAATTTTGAATCTCCTTCCACTGTCAAGGCTTTTATTCCTTTCTCGTGGGCTAGGAGGAGTCCACGGACTAATGCTTCATATTCTACAACATTGTTAGTGCACCAAAATTGTAATTTTTATGCAGCATATAAATACTTACCTCTTAGATTTATGAGTTTGATCACTGCTCTTGCTCCTTGTTTTCATTTAGAGCCATCAAAGTGTAATTTCCATATCTGGTACTATTTTGGGGGTTTTGACCCTTCCAAAACCTTTTTAGGGAATCCCTTTGTTTGGGGTTGTCACTTCTTTTCTCCATCACTACTTGAGGAACTTGATTCTCCCTTTTCCATCTCTTGGGAACTCTAGAGGTTAGGGGATTTAATACTTCCACCTTCTTTAACTTCTTGTGGTTCCCTGTAGGGCGCACATGCTCCATCATCTAAAGTTCTCCAGTCACTAGACAAGTTCAATGTAGGGCTTTTGGTGTCTATATCTGACCATTAAGTTATCTATTCTAGTGATGGAGTCACTTTTTCTTGCCACCTCAAGGGTTTCCTTTTCTACTTTAGGATTCTTTAGGGTTTTGAATGGTAGAGAAATTTGGGTCAGTACTCGAGACAATGCATTTTGGCAATTAGAGCACGTGAATCCCAAGTGACTCTCTTGGTGTAACCTAAGGTACCCTGGTAGTAGGAGGATGTTAGGGTCCACCTCTTTCCCTAGGTGTTGCATGCTTTTTGTTATACTATCGATGAAGTTCTGAAAGATGTCTTCATCGATGTTGGGTTCCAGTAGGCCTTGTACCAGACTATGGCTTTGTTCTTCAACTTCTCTAATTTGGAACATGAAAATTTCATGCATTTAATAAGTGCATAGGTCAGTCTGTGTGAACATGAATTCATCAAGAGCATTATATTCAGTGATCATCTTTCTTAACCTAGGATCAACATCAATCTTGATTTGTTTATTCAGTCCCTTCCATGGTAACCATAACTACATGAAATCTGTGGACAACCTATGAGGCCTCACCCTTAACACCATCGTAGCTTTCCATATTTTTGCTTATGATAGACCTAGCACATGATACATTTCATTTTGATGCACTATGGACTTTATGGATTCTATGCTTTATATCATGGATTGATCATTTTGGATGTTGGATACTATATACTTTATGATGCACCTCATGGACTATATTATGTTTCTAATTCTGGACCTTTTATTTTGAGACATTTGATTTGGAAAAATATTATGATTATGTGATGGATTATTGATGATATGAAGATTATTAGGAAATTGACATTTAATTTAATTATCTTGCAAAGTGGATCTTACCTTATGTTATATGCTTAAATGAAATTATTATTGCTTGTGACCTTAGGTAATAAATTCAATATGAAGATGTTTCCTCAAGGTTCTGAATATTGTTTATTTTCTTTATGAAGTATATCTTATCTCCTTGGGCTACTAATATTTGTATTTAGTGTGTAGGTATGAGACCATGGTATTAAATCCGGGAAACCAAATATAGGTATATGTGAACTTAGTTTAAGCCAAGGTTGTGTCTAATGAGAGACAAGACCTCATTGTATCATGATTTAATTTGTAAATGTAAATGGTTGATTGTTGGAATTTAGTTCTTAAATGTTATTTCCATGTTTATTTTGTTTGTGGTTATTCCCAAGTGGATATGACATGTGTCTAGTGATGTGTAAATGTTTGTGTGTGTCACTTGAAACTTGTGAATGTACATAAGGCCATGACATGTCCACAAGGGGATTGGGTTTCCATCTACCTAGGATAGTACCAATTAGATCCCCATGTATTTATCCTTGATTAGAGAGCTGAAGGTGAGGTCACTTCAATGTAATTTCCTGAGTATGGTTTTAGTGGACTTTTGGGGGGTTAGAAAAGTGCCTAGGGGTGTGTTAGGGTCATTTTTAGATATCCCACTTGTTATATCTATGGGTAAGGGTAATTTTAACCCTAAGATAACCTTTGGTTGACCAAGAGACCCTCCCAAAAGTTGGTTTCCCAAGCTTGACGAAAATCAACTCTTGTGAAGCTTGATCCTGGAAGGACCACTCTTCCATTTTGATGCAAAGACCTTACTCACCTTTTTGAGTTTCCCCTTTTTGGATCTATTTTTAGAAAGATATAAGAGGTAATGGAAGCGAGACCAATTATAGGGCTTTCCTTCTCCCCATAAGTTTCTAGTGACCTTTTTAGTGGTCACTCTCCATGTTGGAGAGTTTGAACACCCACTGTCTAACTTAGAGACTTATCTAAAGTTGGTGACATTAAAAAAGAGGACTTAGTCTAAAAGGGAGCTCTTCTACAACTTTATTTCCATAAGCTTGGATCTAGGTTGGTGGAAATTTTGCATCTCGACTCTTTTTTTTCTAATTTTGTGTTGCAAGAAATATGAATGTAGTGTGTTTTGTGTTGAGAAATGTAGTTATGTTCTTGTAGACAAGTTCTATGTTTTGTGGAATATGTGTATTGCTTATTTTCTTGTTAATGTTGTTAATGGGAGTCTCAAGGCTCACTCACCCTTGGGAGGGAAGAGTATCCTTGGAGGTGGAGGAGTTTGATAGCCCTTGGTGTAGAGTCTCTCCTTAAGGAGGAGAGGGAAAAAATCATGGAGTATGGGCTCCATGAAGCCATCCTTGGTTGTTTCTTTTCTTGGGGGACATAAGGACATTTTGATAATTATGGGTTTGATATTGAGATGGATTTTATTCTCTTTGTAAGCCATGAGAGGGCTTGGTTATAGTCTTTGGGATTGGCCTTCTCCCTTGGGTATTTGGACCACTTCACGCCATTTTAGGGTCCTTATGTGACCCATTGTGATAGCCTCTGGATTGGGAGTAAAATGTGAGTTTTCTTTGCCTCCTTATATTGTTGTTTGTTATTTAGTTTGTTACCCACCTTTGTTTGGTTCCCCAAGCTTAGGGGTGGCCTCATAAGAGGCCTAGGTTGGGTGGTGAGCATCCCATGGTCTCTTGTGTTTCCCTTGTTGTGTTTCGCAGATTTGTAAAGCTTGGAGCTACATTGAAGTTTTAGTGTTGAACTTGGAAGAAAAATATTTATTCATTTATGTACATCACTATATGTTCATGTAAAGGCCATGAGGAAATATTAGAAAATATATTTTTAGGAAGAAAATGAGAAGATCCATGTAGCTGAAAATAAGTATTTGGGTGTCATATGAAAAGATCAATTTGTGATAGAGTTTAGATTTCAATATTATCCTCTTGAATAAATGAAGTTTTCTTCTAATGTCTAGAACTATGTAGAATGAATCTTGTTATATTCCTTTAAAATAGGAAACATATATATGAATAGATGCACTTGTCATTTAAATTCTATATGGCATATACATTAAATTTTTACAAGACTGAAAGTTAAAGAAAAGAGAAAACTAATTTTGGGTTTAAACCTAGTTAATTAGTATGTTATAAGTGACAAAAGCAAAAAAAAAAAAAAGATACTTGCATATGCATATAGGAGCATTTAAAAATTTACATCCTAACTTCTCTCTCTCAAATTTAAAATCTACCATTAGATTCCTTTCTACTTTTAAATCAGCATTGGATAAATATATACATTTAAATATACATCTCATTTATACAAAAATAAATCAGTTGTTTAGATCTAAGACATAATCTGTATTTTTATTTTACTCTGGTGTTATATATATGGAAATATGTTAAAAAGGTGTGTGTGTGTGTATGTGTGTGTGTGTGTGTGTGTGTATATAT
>MU226249.1:5196093-5252582 GCA_018584345.1 Thuja plicata
CTAATAATTAACTGATTTAATTATTAGCAATACTTGACTACTCTAACACCCCCCCTTAAGTGTAACTTAGGGAGAAGCAAAAAAAGCTAAACTACTGCAGAAAGCAGGAAAGATGGGTCCCGACAACTAGGCCTGATCAGGTACCCAAAACAAAAGCAAAATAGATGAAGAAAAACCTTCAATCTAGAGAAAGAGGTGTCCCAGAGAAAGGAACAAGAATAGAGCTAGAAGCTCCTCCGAAGCATGTCTAAAAACTCTGTCAGAAGATACTGCTGGAACCCCCACTGAAGTGCATGACCAGGTAGAGAAGAAAAATGTCTGAAGAGCTGATCAATCGAACCAGGAAGCAATAGAACCAACAGGTGAACCCCCCCATAATGCTGAACTGGGAGAGGTGACAGGAACACTGAAATGCAGTACCAGAAATAGCTGCAGAAGAAGAACCAGGAACAACAACAGTGCAATAGAATCACACACACAGGATAAAGGGTGGTGTCACAGACACAGACTACATGGGCTAATGTCGTGGAAGGTATGCTCACTTGACAAAAGTGGATGCGCCTAAAGTGGCAAATGCATCATAATCCCCCCATGGAACTTTATACCACAACGCGAGTACATCAACCGAACCAGGTGTACAAGATCCAAGAATGCAGAAGAAGGAACTTTATCTCAGTGCGTTTACAGAAAAAAATACATCAGAAAGAGCATGCAAGCTTAGATGTCAGAAAGAAGAGTGAGCTATGAACTCAGAAGAAGAGATCCCCGGACCTGTAGAACCAAACACACCACCAGAGTGCATAAACTGCAAAACTCAGAGGAGTGAAAACTTGGAGCAGAATCTGGAAGAAATACCTCTGCCACTGAATAGTACACTAAATCAACTTTCCAACGATATCTTGTTTGCCGAAAAAGGAGTCCGGATGAGCCAGATATGACTCTCGAAAGGCAAAATAAAATATCAGAATTAAATAGAAAAAATCACTATTGAAATGGTGGAACCAAAAACCCTAACCTCCACCATCAGAAAGTTCTCGGAAAGAGCTTTCCGACGGTATATGGAAGTCAGAAAAATACCCCCGTATGCTCCCTGTAGAGCGAAAACAGACAGGTACCCCAAAAAATCCCTAAAAAGCATGAAAAGAGCCCCAGGGGCTAAAAAAATAGGCCCCCGGGCGCATGGCGCGCTCTGGGAGCTGGGCCGCAGCCCCTAGTGGCCATATGACCTGGAGCTCGGCTGAAGAGGGCCCGCGGGGGCTTAGCCAAAAGGCGCCACCGCTGGGGGAGCGATGGCGGAGCAGAGATGAGCGGCGGCCACTGTGGGCGGCGCAACCGCGGTGGAAGGGCCGACGGAGCCAGCAAACCAGTGGCGGCGAAACCACAGAGCAGGGCGGCAGCCCGGCGGCGTAGTCCGAAGGGCGGCGCAGGAATCGAGCAGAGGTCGTTGGGTCCGGCTGAGCGGTGACTGCTGAAGCCGCCTAGAACAGCGGAGCGGGGGCCGCGGAGAGGAGAGCGTCAGGGAGATGAGCGGCGCGGGCCGCACTGCAGTGGG
Organism: Thuja plicata; assembly: GCA_018584345.1. Classification (NCBI taxonomy): domain Eukaryota; kingdom Viridiplantae; phylum Streptophyta; class Pinopsida; order Cupressales; family Cupressaceae; genus Thuja; species Thuja plicata. The sequence goes on from MU226249.1 coordinate 5,197,646, forward strand.
CGGCTGGTGGCGCGGGGGCTCCTGGCGGTGCGCGGGCGGTGCGGGAGTGGCCCGTTTGAAAATAACACTACGCGCGGTATTAAAACCGCACAAAACATTAAAAAAACACACGTTTTTTTAATGTTTTTTTATTTCCGTGCCCGTACGGCCCTGGGAGGCCAAAAAAAATTCTTCAGAGGCCCCGGTGTCCAAATCCGATGTGCCTTATATGGTTTCTATGGTTTTTGGGCCTTTTGGACGCAATGGCAGTGTCCGTTTGGGCCCAAAATGCCTCCAAAAATAGAGACCCCCCAGAACCAATAAACAAATGCCAGAAAATGCCTGGCAAACTGCAAACCCTCTGTGCTTCAATGAAGAACGAACAGCCGGCAGCAAGATGGCTCTGATACCATGTTAAGATTGCTAGACTGCAATCTTCCCAAGAACACCTACATGCATAGCTATTACAAACAGAAGTAAAAGACAGAGAGGCAGAAGAATCTATGGCGGCCGATAGGCCAAAGATTGCAAAAACATGTTGACAGAAAATGATTTCTATATTCAACTATGAAAATGAATTACAATCTCGGTAAAGAAATACAAAGCGGTCAATCCTTATAAAGGATACCGAAACCCTAAAAGGGAAACAACTAGGAAATAGAAACTTCCTAAGTCTAACTTAAGCTAAGAGTAGATAACTAATAATTAACTGATTTAATTATTAGCAATACTCGACTACTCTAACAGACCTGCTATCTTGATCAGTTCCAGTGTATTACAATCTTTCACTTCTTCTTCACATAGACTCTTGATGAATGAACCACATCTTATCTTCTGCTCTGTACATCTTCTGTCTCTTTTAGTATCATTCACACTTAGCATTCACAAATAAGCTACTATAAGTATCTTATCCACATTAGAAGGTCATGTTAGCTCTTAGAAACACTTCAACAACATCTTAGTCAGCTTAACTAAGCACACAAACAATATTAAGTCCGCATAAGTTGAACTGAACAGATGTGATGCTTCACTGAGTCGGCTTCACCAAATCAACTCAAACAACATTATCTTGATGTAATATGATAGGCACGTTTAACCAAAGATAGTTAACTCATAAATGACCATGAATATATCCACGCATATCCTGAAGATAGGTGCAACTAAAGAAACATGTTTTATACATTGGCCCTAAATAGTTACACATCTAGAACTGTAACTGCCAATAACAGAATTGGATAACTTTACTGAAACATCATATCTGGGTCTGCGTGTATGAACATAACATAATAAACATGTCAAAAACATGTATCTAACCATGCAAGTCTTCATTTCATCATTCTAATAAGTACATACATAATTACTACTGTGTATTATATGTTGTCATCAATGACAAACATACAATCAATCAATTGCTCAGAATCAAATCTCCAACAATCTCCCCCTTTGACATTGATGACAACATATGATATCAAAAACATCCTCTGTTCATGGTGTCTCCTTTCTTTTACAATCTTCTCAATATCCTCATTAAATATTTCTCTAAACTACTGCAGTTCCTCTAACTATGTTTTTATTCCATGTATTTACTTCCCCAGAGTATATGCTCCCCTTTAGTACATACTCCCCCTTACTATATACTCCCCCTTTGACATCAATGGAAAAGGGAACCATAAACCATTAGGCACAAGTACTACTCTAGAAGTAGAGTATTCAACCATTCATCAGTCACTTAATGACTGATGTTCTTGCTGCTTCTTCTAAACTGACTCAAGAGAGGGAATTACTCCCAACGTCTCCCTGAGATACTCAAAAGTATCCTTAGATAAGGGCTTTGTGAAAATATATACCAACTGTTCTTTGGTGCTCACATAGTCCAATTTAACTTCTTTGTCTGCAACCATTTCTCTTAAGAAATGGTACTTGATTTCTATGTGTTTTGTCTTTGTGTGCATCACAGGGTTCTTAGACATGTTGATAGTACTAGTATTATCATAGTGAATAACAATAGGATAATCAACCTGAATGCCAAAGTCTTTAACCTTCTTCTTGATCCAAACCATGGTTGAACAACTCAGTGCTATTGCAACATATTCAGCTTCTATTGTTGACTAAGAAATATAGTTCTTCTTCTTGCTTACCCAAGAAACCAACCTATTTTCAAGAAATACTGCTCCTCCTGAACTGCTCTTCTTGTCATCAATACAACCTGCCCAATCTACATTAGTATACACATGAAGTTGTACATTCTCTGATTTTGGATACCATAAACCATAGTCTATTGTTCTCTTTAGATATTTGAATATCCTCTTGATTTCCATTAAGTGGTTCTGCTTGGGTTCAGCTGCAAATCTTCCAACAATTCCAACTGCATTAGATATGTCAAGTCTAGATTGAGTTAGATAAATGAGTTTACCAATCATAGATTTGTACAATGTCTTATCAACTGCTGTGGATTCATCATCTTTTGAAAGCTTGCTTCCTGTTATCATGGGAGTTCATACTGGCTTACAATCATCCATCTGAAAGGTCTTTAGTATTTCCTTCACATATTTTGATTGATTAATGAATATACCTTTATCTGTTTGCTTTACATTTAGTCCCAAAACGTATTTTATAGGACCAATCATGCTCATTTCAAATTCATTCTGCATTTCATTTGCAAATGCTTTACTAAGCTTTTCATTACCCCAAATATAATGTCATCAACAAATATCACAACTAATAATAATCCATCAGGTGTTTCTCTTATGAATAGGTTATAATTTGCTGCTCCTTTCTTGAATCCAATCTTGGTAAGATAACCATCAAGTCTCGCATACGAAGCTCTTGGGGCCTATTTAAGACCATAGAGTGCCTTCTTCAATCTGCATACCATGTCTGGTTTATCTGAAAGAATAAATCCTTCAGGTTGTTCTATGTAGACTTCTTCATTCAAGTCACCATTCATAAAAGCTGATTTTACATCTATTTGATAAACTTTAAACTCTTTGAATTTTGCTTATGCCAAAAACAATTTTATGGCTTCTAGTCTTCTCACAAGGGAAAATGTATCAGTGTAATCTATTCATTCTCTCTGTGCATATCCTTTACATATTAGTCTTGCTTTGTTTCTTACTACTATACCATCTTCATTCATCTTGTTTATGAATACCCATTTTGTTCCAATCACATTTTTGTCACTAGGTCTAGGAAACAAATCCCATGTATCATTTTTGATTATCTAATCTAATTCTTCTTTCATTGCATTCTTCCAATCAGAATCATTACAAGCATCTTCAACACTTAAAGGTTCAATCTGTGAAAGTAAACATACCACTTCATCCATTGCTAGAATTTTTTCTTTAGATCTGGTCAAAACGCTATTGCTCTGATCTCCAATGATATCATCTTTAGAGTGGTATCTAGATGTGAATTTTGGAAACTTAGGTGTGTCTTCTTCTTCTGTAATCTGTGATTCTTCTCTGTTTGATTCAGGGTCATTGCATGAGACATCAATGCAATCAAATATTTTTTCAATAACAGTAACTTTGTTGCTAGGCCTGGGTTCATCTTGAATCATAGGTGCATATTCATAGTATCTTTCTTGAACCATAAACTTCTCATCAATTTTTACATGAGTACTTTCAATTATCTTTTTCAATCTCAAATTGAAAAATCTATATGCTTTGATTTTTGTAGAGTAACCAAGGAAAATACCTTCATCACTTCTGGCATCAAACTTGCCAACACCATAATCTCTCTTGATGTAACACTTGCTTCCAAAGATTTTGAAATACTTTACTGTAGGTACATTACCAAACCAAAGTTCATAAGGTGTCTTATCTATGCCTGAACTCAATTGAGCTCTGTTGATAGTATAGATAGTTGTGTTCACTACATCTCTCTAGTAGGTGTGCACAAATTTTCCTTCAATCATCATAGTGCACACTGTATCAATTATGATCATGTTCCTCCTTTCTGCTATCCCATTCTACTGAGGGGTTCAGTGCACTCAACTATCTTTTAATTTCATGTTCTTCACAGTATTCATAAAAATGATTAGAGGTGAACTCTCCTCCTCTATCTGATCTCAGATATTTCATTTTTAATCTGGATTCATTCTCAACCTTAGCATTGAATATTTTGAACTTTTCAAAGGCTTTATATTTCTTCCTTAAGAATGCAACCCACATCATCCTAGAAAAATCATCAACAAACAAAATGAAATAACTTTCTCCATAGTATGATCTTGTTTGGGTAGGACCACACAAATCTGTATGCACTAGGTCCAATTTGTTCTCAGCTAAGTCCTGCTTGGTTCTTAAGGATCTCCTTACATGCTTTCCCATAACCTATTCCCTGCATATAGTGTCAATAGGTCTTGCAATACTAGGAAGGTCTCTGACTACCTTAACATTGCTTATCTTTACTATGTTATCAAGATTGATATGACATAGTCTCTTGTGCCATAACCAACTGTCATCCACCTTTGCAATAAAACAACTTACATCAGAATTGAGCTAAAAAACATTACCTTTTGTTTTGGAACCTGATGCAATCATGTCTCCATCCTTGTTGTTAATGATGCACTTGTTGTCTCTAAACTCCAAATGATAACCTTTGTCAAGTAGCTATCCAACACTTAGCAAGTTATGATGTAATCCATCAACATATAGAACATCATTAGTCTTGTTCTTTCCATCCAAAGTGATAGATACTCTGCCTATGATAGGTTTAGGAGTGTTATCTCCAAATCTAACCATACCACCTTTGTATTTGTCTAAATGAACAAATATGTCTTTGTCACCTGTCATATGATGAGAGCATCCACTGTCAATGATCCAATCAGTTCTGATGTCTTCTTTGGAAATTAGGGCTAGTTCTTGTTCTTCCTTTTCATCTACAATGTCAATTTCCTCAAGCAACCTTTCCATGTCTCTAAGGGAAATGAATCCAATTTCATCTTCTCCTGAATCTTCATCAGTTACACCATCTTAAGCATGATAACATTCCTTCTTATATTTGGGTTCGTAATTAGATCTGAACTTCTTGACTCTTGTGGACACTTAGATGCAAAGTGACCAATCTTGTTACATGAAAAGCATTTGAATGGAAGTTGTCCTTCATCTTTTCCTTTTCCTTTATTTTCTCTTCTAGCAATCATAGTAATTATTTCTTCAAGTTCTTCATCAACTTCTTCTTTCTCATTATGACTAGAGATGTGTAAGGATTTCTTACCATGGACTGAGGCTTTGATCGCTATTTCACTTTTAGGTTCGGTCTTCAATCTTGATATTTCAAATGCAAAGATCTTGCTGATTAGAGTCTCTCTCTTGAATTCTTGTGAGAATTGCATTGTTTCCTCTAGAATACTTATTTTGTTTTCATAGTCTGATGTTAAAGTAGTTAGAAATTTGTCCATTATATCTTCTTATGATATTTCTCCACCATAGTTTCTGATTCCAGAGGCTGCTTCATTTAGTCTTTGATTATAGGCTCTAATGTTCTCTTTGGGTAACATCTCAAGACTGTTGTATTTCTTTTTCCATGTCTTCCTGCATGCATTCTTTGCTTGAATATCTCCTTCAAACATATCTTCTAAATACTTCCATATGGTATATGCTTTGTTAATTTTCTTAATCTTAGAAAATTCACTATCAGATAAGGCATTGATTAGGGATTCTTTGGCAATTGCATTATTGGTAAATGTTTCCTTTTGTCTATTAGTAGCATCATCCTTTGGAAGGTCTTTCAGAGATGGAATTAAAACTTCTTGTGTGGTAATTTCAAAGATCTCAAAGCCAACACACTATACATGTGTTATCATCTTGTTTTTCCAATCCAGATAATTCTCTCCATCGAACTTAGGGCTTTCTTTTCTGAAGTAAGACATCTGATCTACCTTAAGCTGTTAGGATTCTTCTCCAAGGCACTTGGCTCTGATACCAATTGTTAGAATAGTCCCAAATGATAACTAAGAGGGGGGGGGGTGAATCAGTTATCAGTAACTTTAGTTCTTTTACTTCTTTAACTTTAGAATACAAAAAAATAAATGCTTAATTAGATAACACAGTACACAACACACAATTTGATTATGGGGAAACCAAATGGTAAAAACCCCAGTGGTAATTAGCACCCACAATGAACTATAATTGTTTATAGTAATCCCTATTAGAAGATATTTCAACCCTGTTAGGAGTTGTAATTTACAATTAAATAAGTATAGAAACCTGGTTAAGGGTCAAACCTTGTTAGGAGTCTTTTACAAATAACCCTGTTAGGGAAGGTGGACTCACTATCCAAAAGCTCACTACTTGATGGTGAATGCTACAACCTTCTATATAAAAAATATGCACTATATCTGATGATGAACTATAGAGTAGACCTGCTATCTTGATCAGTTCCAGTGTATTACAATCTTTCACTTCTTCTTCACATAGACTCTTGATGAATGAACCACATCTTATCTTCTGCTTTGTACGTCTTCTGTCTCTTTTCATATCATTCACACTTAGAATTCACAAACAAACTACTATAAGTATCCTCTCCACATTAGAAGGTCATTTCAGCTCTTAGAAACACTTCAACAACATCTTAGTCAGCTTAACTAAGCACACAAACAATATAAAGTCTGCGTAAGTCAAGCTAAACAGACGTGACGCTTCACTGAGTCGACTTTAGAAAATCAACTCAAACAACATGATCTTGATGTAATATGATAGGTGTGTTTAACCAAAGATAGTTAACACATAACTAAACATGAATATATCCATGCATATCCTGAAGATAGGTGCAACTAAAGAAACATGTTATATACGTTAGCCCTAAATAGTTACACATCTAGAACTGTAACTGCCAATAACAAAATTGCATAACTTTATTGAAACATCGTATCTAGGTCTGTGTGTATGAACATAACATAATAAAAATGTTAAAAAGATGTATCTAACCACACAAGTCATCATTTCATCATTCTAATAAGTACATATAGAATTACTACTGTGTATTATATGTTTTCATCAATGACAAACATACAATCAATCAACTACTCAGAATCAAATCTCCAACACTAGTATGGTATAAGGAGCTTCCAAATTTTGGTGCATTTTGTGGAAATGATGATTGAACATGGTGATGGGCTCCTTAGGATCTTTCCTCATTGTTATGAACTGGTTATGTGTCCTGGCCAAATCCACATATAACTTAAATTTGTTGAGGAATTTGGTTTCAAATTTGTTCCATGTAGAGATTGATCCTCGTGGTAAATTTAGGTACCAATTGTATGTAAATTCTCCCAAGGTTTATGGGAAAATACAACAAACAATATCTTGGTGGGCAATCTCCTTACGATTGAAAATTTCTTTGAAGGCATGGATGTGCTCTTCTACTATCCTTGATTCACTATATACAAAATGTATGCAAAACCTCTCTGTATTTTTGGGCAATTCATCGAGCTGTCCAATAAAATTTAATGGTGAGCTTTGTGCATTGGTGAAGAAATCCATTAGACGAGGTTGTTGCAAATTCTAATTTTGATTTATGGCTATGGGAAAAATTGGGACAATGATGTGTGATTGTTGTTCAAGTGGTTATTTGACTCGGTAGGAGGGTGAGAGGAGTTCTCTCTTGTTTTCCCTTTTTTCCTACGAGGTCTACAATGGTGAGTGAGTTTAATGAACTTGATTCTTTTCAAAGATGATCTAAGCACTCCCTCAAATTGATCCATAGAAAAGGATATGATATTTGGTAGTTTTTTAGTCTTGAGGCCCTCCTTCTAGTGCCACTTTTGTTGAGCTTTGTTTTGACACAAGTCAATAGCTAGGATATCAAGATTTGATTTCCTCTCTTGAAAGAATAAAGAAGTTATTCCCAAGGTTCTCCGTGGTTGGGTCACAACCTACTTGGTTACTCAGTTGAAGATAAATGTGAATGTTCATGAGGAGACCTTTGCTGGTACATTCAAGACATCAAGCTACAAAATAGATTTAGTACCTTTTTGGGTATTTTCCAGTTTATCAAAGATTTTTATTTTAATTAAAGATGTAATTTTGTATTTTCTAAAGATGATTAATTTCCAAGATTATGAAAGAACTTTAATGAGTAAGGTAACAAGAAATGAAATAAACTTGCTGAAAGTAAAATCCTAATAGACATAAATCATTTTCGACCTTCCCTTGTGAATTGAATGATAGAGAGATTTGGAACAAACTCATGACATATAAATTAGACTATGTCCCAATTCTATACTCAATGGATGCAATCATTTAGGGAGAAAACATATTCCCTCATACAAGATTTTAAAAACATATCAAATTGTCAAGCCACCAAGACATGTGCACACATAAGATGGATTTATTGTAAATCCCACTAGATGATCCCTTCCATGTATAGGTCACAAAAAATTAGTTAGATAACAAGAAACTCCAGCTAAAAGAAATGTAGATTCAAAACACAATAAACAATTGGCTCCTTGAAAATAATGAGCAAGCATGCACAAATTTGTCACTTTCGCATAGATAGCAGAAATTTCATGCCATGAATGAAGCACTTTATTGCATTCTAAATCTGACCCTATTACATTTTTTTATTACAATATATAGATTTCTGATCTACCAACTCTGAATGTTGAAATTAGGGCATCAGAGAGTCTAAATTAGTGAAATTAAACTAAAACTAGAACTTTGCTGAAAGGAAACTACTTGCTAAAGAATACTAAACAACTTGCATGGATTATAAATCCATTTACAATGAGTTTTTCCATGCAAGAGGGACCAAACACATCAAGAAAAGAGAGAGAGAAAAGATGGGGTTTCTCTGCATGCAACTGGTGTCTTCTTCTTGATTTGTGAGTTCTACCTTGGAATCTTCATCTAGAGTTTTATCTACAGTGGGAATTGATAGGTGACCCTTAGTCCTTCAAAAATGAACTCTAGTTAGGCACCTATTTGATTAGGAGTTAAAACCTCATGCAAAAAAGTAATCTTGCTGGAAACACCCAGATTTTTGGACCCTGACCTCTCCTCTGAAGTTTTTTTAGTGCCTCAAAAAATACTAATTGTCGACACCAAATTCTGGAGGCCTAGAAGTTTCAGCCCTTTCGGACGAAAAAGGCTGAAAAGGCTAAAAGGCCAAAATGTTTGTGAGGCTAGAAGGCCTAAAACTACATAGATTGAACTTAGCATTTAGAGAAAATTTTCTGTGTGAAAAACTATCTTCTTCAAAATGCTAAAGGGATCTGAGGAGTCAGTTTGGAAAGACTTCTGGATGTGCAGCCTGAAGCCTTTGTATTATCTCCTAAACTTGTTCGTAATTGATCTCTTTCCTCTTTACCTTGTTGACCCTTTGTTCTTGCTTCTCTTTGAATATGGTCAATTCGGAAGTAAAGAACTTAATCTCCTCTTCATGTTCTGACATCAACTACATGTCTTCCCTGGAGTAGAACAATTGTTGTAAGGCCTCTTTGGTGTTGAACTCTACTAGAATAGCTATGAATTATTGAACCACCTCCTTTGATGGATGCAGGATCTATTTATCTTGGTCCTAGTATAAGTCAAGGCCAATCCTTGTGAAGAAACCATCTATCTCCTTCACCCATTATATGATCTCCTCTTGTTTTTCTAATATGTGGATTTGACACTCTTCGTAGATCTTAATCATCTAGGCTATGCGTTTGATATAGGTTTAAAATTTTTCTAACTCTTTGCCCTCATATATTTTCTCTAAGATCTAGAAGTGTTGCTTCTTGATTATCTTTAGGTCCTGGAGGCTGGCTTGCCATTTGGTTATCTTAGAATCTAAGCCACCTTTGTTCTCCATCAGATCTATCAACTTTTTTTCTTCAATCAAGATAACTCAAAAAATTTTAAACACTAGTTTGATGGCTTCTTTTCCATACTATTCAAATTCATTCTTCCAGTCTGCACTTTCTTGGACAAAGGATAGGGTCAAACCTGCAGGTAATTCTTGGGTGGCCCTCTTTTCTAGTACAACCTATAATGAAGCCTCCAGGAAAATTGGATCAATAGGACCAACCATTTTATGAATGAAAATTTTCAAAGCCTCATTCTTCTCTATTAAGGAATTTATAGTTTTCTAATCCTTTCTCATGAATCCTAGAGTGTGCTTGAGCCCTAAATCTATCAATGTCTTACTACCTTCCCTAGTAGGTTCACCCAAGTCTACTTCTTCAAGTGTGTAATCTTCTGTGGTGGCTTGTGTTTAAGAAGTGCTAGCAGAAGGAAGTGCTACTTGTGCCTTCCAGTGACCCCTAGTGTCTTGGGTCATGTAGGATATTGTCCTAGCTAGTATGCTGACCTCTGTTTGGTGAAAGGCATTCCCTAAAGAGGCCATACTTGTGTCTTCTCCTTCTTCTTCATTAGTGTAAGTCCTCTTCTGAGTCTGGATATCTCTAGTAAACTAGGTAGGTTTACTAAAGGAGGTGACTAGCTCATATGGGGAAATGTGGAGGATTGATGCCAAGTTTTGTGACACCAGGGTTGACTCCTCCTCAAACTCTTTACCTTGTTCCCCTTCTTGTTCACCATCTCTTCATTCACGTCTTCTCTGGGACCTTCTTCTTCTCCCCTTCTATCTCCTCTCGTCTCTTCCTCTTCTTCCTTATCTTGTCCATCCTTAACTTGGCCCTTATCCCCAGAAGAAATAATCGACACTTTTGTATTGAGGCCAGTCATGGCCTGCAGTGTGGTTTTGAAAGGTGACATGACTTTTGTACTTATTGACACATGAGGAGTCAGGATGAAGCATGGTAGAGGAACTAATGGTGGTGGAGTAGGTGTTGGCATTGTGAATGGTAGAATAGGAGGAAAAGTTGGTGTTGGAGTTGGGAGAGAAGGTGGTGGAGTAGGAATTGGGGGTGGCTGAGAGGTCAGTGGTGTGGGAATGTGTAGTGGTGGAGTAGAAGTGGAGCTTTCTCCTATGAATTTATCCTGTGTTATATTCTGGGCTATTGGGGCATCTTGAATTTCACGCCCTTGGCCTGTGTTGGAGCTTATCCCTGTGACTGGCATGTTTAGTGCCAGATTGGTGAATTGAGCTGGAGTTGGAGTGAGGATCACATGTGGCTAGAAAAGTGTTGGATCCCCCATGTCAAATCCTATTTTTGAATCAAGCATGTCCTTTCCCTAATCTACAAAGCCTTCTAGGCCTTCAAAATCATATATCTAGAATTCATCTGAGCCTAAGGCATCCAGAGGATTGTCCTGGTCTTTTGGATCTTCCATGTGTTTTTGAGAAGTCTCCTTCCCCTTTCTCTTCTGATATCTTGTCCTTTTTACCAGAGGTTCATCTTCCTCTTCTTTTGGCTCTTCTTGTAACGTCTCTAGTCATGGAGATGCCAAAGCTCTCCTCCTTTTATACATTTTCTTCCCCTTTTTAGTGGTAGGAGTAGATTGGCCATAGGTGAATGGGCCTTCATATTGTGGGGCCTATGATGACCACACTGGAGGATCTATTTGTCTATTCATTCTAGTTTTGGGATCTTTGTGCCTTGTATTGGGACTATATTCTACTTCCCGTTCATGGCCATAAACTGTTCTTGGTTTCTGTGGTGGTGCTTTCTTATACTGGGGCACTATAGATTTCTCCCTGCACCACTTATCTTCCTTCTTGGGTAGATCCATCAATGTGTTCACCGGGATCAAATCCATCTTATAAAGCCTTTCAATCCATATTTTGGTTGTTCGGAGCACATGCATAGCTTAGAATTCAATGTCATTGTTCTCATCTTTATAAAATTCTACATTCATGATGGGCCTATCATATATTTTATCCAATGTGTAAATGGCCTCCATCACACTATCATAATCATTTTCTAAAACCTTTGGGGGAATTGGGATCTTCAATGTCTCCTTTGCAAGGGCAACGGGCATCCTACAATAGTACCTGATTTTGACCTCATGATCACCTACACAGTTTATCCAGTGATCTTCAAGGTATGGTTCATGAATATAGAATTTTCAAATAATGTGGCTTCATGTACCAATTGGGTCTAATCTGGGCTGGACTATTTTGTAAAGTTGAAGTGGACATGCATCCCACTCAAAGGTAAAGGATTTGCATACCTTCATGTCTTGTAGAGTGTATGGGCCCAAAAGAATTGGGAATTCCCAACAATGCTTCTTCTTATGCTTTATATGCTAATAGGCATCTGTGAGCTTCCTGGCCATTTCTAATGTAATTACCTAGTCAGATGGATACCTGGGCAATTTATTTTGTTGCAAAGTAGACCCTGCCACCCGGATATATGTGAATCTCTTGAATTGTATGTAGTAGGCCCCAATGGTCCTTACATTGGTAGCTTCTTCCTCTAACATTGTCTTCACAAAATCACCTTTAATAGATCAGATGATTGCGAAGATGAAAGTGTCATTTACTATTTTTTAATTTGGGCTACACTCTAGCATATTTTCCTTCCTTACCAACTGTGGATATACACCATGGGGCTATGCATTTTGATAATTTATGCTGCCTCTTTTGGTAATTCCCAACTAGTCTTCCCATGCAGCTAGCAAGTACACTATGTATGTACTCATATAGAATTTTGGGTTGTGTCTTACCACTGGTAGATGTTCATCCAAGCTGTCACTAATGATGGTTCCCCAATCAATCCTAGACTTGTGGCCTCTGATATTCTCTATTAGGAGGATCATCCAATCCTCAAGATAGATGGACTGAGGTAGTCCTAAACCCTACTTAGTAATGTCACCACTACCTGGAGTTCATCCTTCATATACGCACTCCTGAGATCTATCTTATCCAATTTTTTTTTTGCAAGAGGTTTCTTGAGGTAGTTTTCATTAACAATTTTGTATGCCTCTTCACCTTTGTTCCAGAACCACCTGAGTCCCTTTTCAACGAAGACATCATATAACTTGTCTATTCCCTTATGGAGGTGGAAGACCTCTTATATGATGTGTGGCGTTATGTCTAGCACCACCTATCCCTCTATTTTTTTGACCACTCATTCATCTGGAATGTAATGGTTTGATATTGTCATGATCAAATTAGATGAGGAGATATCCACTAGGTGGGTTGCTGCATTAACTAGGCCTTTAAGGACTAGTGATGTGCAGTCCTTGGATCTACCTACTATCTGGGAACATCTAACCAGGAACTCATCCCAATCCACAATCTTGATGTCAGCGTCTTTTATTTGTAGGTGTTTATTTCCAATCTTTGAAGGGGGATGATTCCCCTTGTACAAGTACTTCATTCGAGATGATATTCGTTGCTCAGGAATCCCTATGAGAAAAGTGGAAGTATCAGTGTTTTATTGAAAATGAAACTACAAAAATAGGAAACAACTGATTTAAACTAGAAAATAGAAGTGAAAATCTCTTAAAGCAGGAAGAAATGTAGTTTTTGCACTTTCAGCCTTTTTGGGCTTACAGATGCCAAAACCTGGGTTGGGGTCTAAAAGGGCCAAAAGTGGAAAGAGAGAAAGTGATTAGGAAGGGAAATTTCTAGAATTTTAGGGTGTGAAAGTCTGAACAGAATCCCAGACTGCAAAAGTCCAAAATCTGTAGATGGAAGACTGTTCTTCGGTGATTTGGACTTGTCAGCATTTTAAACTTTTTGGATGTTTGAAATGTCAAAAAGGCCAAAGGTACAAGAAGAACTTGGGTAACAGAAAAATTGACCCAATTTTTGGCCTTTCGGAGGCCAAAAACCTGCGACAAAGGTCACGACAGAGAAAAAACCCTAAGGGACAAAATGAATGAGAAAAATAAAAAAATGAGAGGTAACCTCCCCCGTAAAGCCAAGGGTGAAAAAACCCTAAGGGATTGGGGGAAAAAACACTAGATTGGACAAAGAGACACGAAACCCTAATCTAACCAGCAAAGGAGAAAGTAAACCAGACTGGTCAGTGAGAAAAAACCTACCTCTTGAGAGCTAGGAGTGGAGGATGAAAGAAAGAGAGACCAAAAGAATAGAGAAGACAACCATGAGGAGTGAGGATGAAAAAATGACAAAGACATGGGAGCACTAAAGATGTGGGAGAAGAAAAACGAAGTGAAAAGTCACTTAGGGCTCAAGCCCTTTTATATCCTGGGAATGATGTAATCCCCTTTTAGTGTTTTGGGGTCCAAAACACCAAAATGTTTGTAGGTTTGATCCTTCGGCCTTGTCAGTGTTTTGGGAGGCTAAAACACCAAAAGGGTTGGGCTTTGGTCTTTCAACCATTTTGGAATTTTGGAGTACTCTAGGTCCTCCAAAATGCTGAAAGGGTGAAAAGACCAAAAATGGCTTGACTTGGCTCAACAAGCCCTTTGAGAGACCCACTTGCGAGGAACCGGGAAAGGGGAAGACTCGAAAGACTAAAAGACAAAAGAAAAAGGGGGGTCCCCATGGTTAGAGGACCAAAATGGGGAGTGTGTTGTAGACCCACAACAGTAATGATTTGATTAAAATACAACTCTGATTTGTAGATATTCAAATCTATTCTAAGTACGTAATATCTGTGATCAATTTTGTTCACTTTAGTTCATCTCATACTTCATCTTTGTTCTGCTCCATAATCTTCTTTTCTCTATTTTCTCGATGATGTCTACAAAAATATACTTGGTTTTTTCTTTAACTAGTTTGATCAGTCGTGCATAAATTTGCATGTATGCTTCAACATCTGTGTATATGATTCAAAAATGAATCTCTTGTCTCTTATATAGATATCATGTATCATTTAATTTTCATCGTTCAAATCTTGCCGCTTAATCTCCATCATTTAATTTCCTACTCAAATCATCTTCGGTTTTTGTGTTAAAAACATGTTTCAATCTCTATCATCTGATCTTCATTTAGTTTTAATAACCATTTGATCAGATAAAAAACTTTATCTTTTACCTCAAAATCATCAATTGCCAACTAAGCATCCAATTCGGCCTGGGTTATAATTAAATTATGTTATTCAATAGTTGTGTCGACAAACCTTTTCTTTGTTAATACTGGTGTTCAGTATACATTGTATTTTACTCGGTGTTCTTTGTCACTCGGTGTATACAAAAATCTTCATTTAACGACTACAAAAACATTGTGTGTTCCATATCTTCAATACATAAAAAAAATTCCACCATAATAACACTCAAATAAGTTGACATCAATGAAAATACATTAACTGATAATGTTTATCATCACTTCTACAACTCGGTTGAATATCAACAAATGAATTCAAACATATAAACAGTTATAGGCCAACAATCTCTCCCTTTGGCATTGATGGAAACACAATATGAACTATGCAATATAAAATTCCATACAACAAATACCAAACTTTTGTTCTACAACTATAACAATTATGTATCTCTCCCTAGCTCTAATATAATTCATGTTAGTATAAAAAAAATACTCAATGTGTAGACTCTCCCTACAGTTTTGTCTTTTGAGCTCTTGAATCTCTCTATAGATTAGATATTTCTCTCCCTTTCTCTTTTCTCCCTTTAGTGGATGGATATTTCATTGATAATTTTCTCTCCCTTATATATTTCATGAAACTCTCTCCTTTTGACAACAATGCAAAAAACAAATATACAACTCTTCAATAGCCAAATGAAATATCTCTGATTTTTGGTACATGGTAAGTACCTTCCTGTGTATTGATATCTTTGTTTCTGTCCAGTTCAACTTTTTCATCAACATGATTGATATTCTAATTTCATGTAGGTTGGTGCAATCTCCTAATCATATTAGTTACCAATAGACAAGGGATGGACTCCTAGTCTACCTCTCAAGTACTCAACTGTATCCTTCAGTAAGGGTTTTGTGAATATGTCTGCAAGCTATTATTTTGATTGTAAATATTCTAGTATTAATTGTTTGTCTTGTACTTGTTCCCTCAAGTAGTGATATTTAATATAAATGTGCTTTGTATTTGCATGCATCACAAGATTCTTTGAAATATTTATAGCACTTATGTTATCACAATAAATCAACACTCGTTCAGTGATCTCCTCATTCATTCCTTTCAACAATTGTTTTATCCATGCTATGTTAGAACGATTTGCAACAACAACAATATACTCTTCTTCTGTAGTTGACTGTGATATGTATCCTTGTTTCTTGCTAATCTATGTAACTAGTCTTTCTCCAATAATGAATGCTCCACCATTAGTGCTCTTCTTGTCATCTATATTTCCATCCCAATCAGCATCTGTATAGACTCTCAATTCAACTTTTCCTTCTCTTTTATACCAAATTCCATAATCCTCAATATTCTTCAAATATCTAAAAATTATTTTAACTTTTGACATATGTGACTCTTTGGGGTTTGCAGAAAATCTTGCAACTATTCCAACTGTGTATGCAATGCCAGGTGTTGTGTGAACAACATACATAAATTTTCCAATCATAGATCTATACAAGGTTTGATTTACCTGAGGTCTCTTTTCCTCTTTTATCAATTTGCATCTTGTCACTGGTTTTGATTCCTCCATTCTGAATGTTTTCAGTACTTCATTGATGTATTTTGATTGTGTAATGTAGATACCTATAGTCTGTTGTAAAATTTGCAATCCTAGAAAAATTTTGATCTAACCAAACATCAACATCTCAAATTCTTTCCTCATTTCATTAGCAAATGAAGTGCATAAGTTATCATTACCTCCAAATATGATATCGTCGACAAATATTTTAGCAGTAAGTGTCTTATCATCATTTCCTCCTTTTAAATACAAATTGTTGTTGTCACTTGTTCTAATGAATCCAATACTTATTAGATAAGAATGCAATCTTTCATACCATGCTCTCAGTGCTTTCTTTAGTCCATATAAAGATTTGTGTGACTTACATACCATGTGTGGCTGATCAAGATCAAAAAATCCTTTAGGTTGTTCAATGTATACCTCTTCTGATGCAAAGTGTTGGTCTAGCTACTAGAGAGCCAACCTAACTCTTGTCTAAGGTCCCTTTCTCAAACCTTCTAGGGTATTTTAAACCCAACCCAAGGGAGGTCACTAAGATCTTCACCTCTTTCTCAAGACCTAAACCCCATCAACAAGTTATTCCTCCTTTGTTTACTGAACCTACAAGAGTAGACTCATTCTCCTAGCTAAATCAACTCATTTAGCCAATACACTCAAAACATATTATTTCACCTTTCTTCCCTAACTAGACTATTACCAAGCTCACCTAGGGTAAGAACTTCACCTTCATGTCCAAAACTTCTCCTACAAAAATAAAATATAAGACTATGTACAAGGTCTCCTCTTGAATTCCATCCAGGCACATGGTTCTCACCATGGATTCAAGAACCTTGAGGAGCCATGTGGTATTACTTCCCAAAACGGGTCAAGAACTCATAACTTGAAAAAAAAAAAACTAATCTACTTGCACTTGAAAATGACAATGAAACTCAAAAATAGACTAAAAATACACTCTACAACTTTTATTAATTTTCTTTATTATCTTACAACACACACCTCCTCTGAGAAATAACATACATCTAGGTATATATCCCGCTCTCTCCAACAAATTTCACAAACCTCATGAATGCAGGCATGGACGATCATTAAGCAACCTCTCATCACTTCAAACATGTATAGTTGTCCATTTAAGATGAGGTGACACATAATGAGCCATTATAATTGACTAGGCTGGTCATAAAAGACAAAGCCATGATTTCCAGGTTGTTAACCAACATTTACTGAGTGCTAGTGTTGAATTTACCAAGCATCAGTGTCAAGCATCGGTACAAACAAAACATCAACACCGAGCATTAATAGACCACCCCAAGTAATATAGTGCAACCCAAGAAAACATTCCCAAGTGACATTATCGAGCCACATCACCGAGCGGCCTGACAAACATCCCCGAGAAACATAGTGTAACCCGAGCACCAGTACTACTCAAACACCAGTGTAAACTGAGCACTTCATCGTAGTGTCATTTCACCTTCTTTGGTTGCTAGAGATTTGGTTGGATTTATAGAGGTTTACAAACTACCTCAACACATACTAAAATAAAAAACAAACAACCTAAACACTATGGTGTTTGTTCACCAAATTGACCTTGGTCATTACAAAAGTGGTTGAACAAAACACCTTACAAACAACTTACAAGCCCAAAATGCTATCTAACCTAGGTGCTCCTACACCATACTCCCCCAATCGAGAGAAATCAACTTATAGGTATTTGGATCAAGTTAGGATTAATGCCTAAATTCTTGAAATCGGTCTCTGGCACCCATGTAGCCTCTGAATCAGCTTGTCCTTTCCATTCTACTAGATGTTCCATGTAGGTCTACTTTCTAGTTTGTTTGGCAACTCTAGAATTCAGAATCTTATCAGCCTTTGGTTTTGGTGCAACTATAAGTTTTAGCAATTTGAGATCCTTGGTATCTACTATCAGATCATGACCTCCTTCTAGAATTGGTCCCTTGTAGGACACCAAATCTGCCAAATTGAAAACTAGAGATAATCCTATGTCTGCAGGAAGATCAACTTTATAAGCATTAGACCCATACTTTGCTAGAATTGTACAAGGTCCTATCTTCCTCATCTGAAGTCATACTTTGCTTAGGTGCACCATGACCAAATCTCCAACTTGAAGCTGAACATCCCTCTTTTTGGCATCTACTTTCTTCTTGGTATGAGTCTTACTCTCTACTAATGATTTCTTCACTCTATCATGGACTTCTTTCATGGATTGAGAAAAATATTCAGCATACCCACTCTTCTCTGTACTATCTCCAAGATCCCTAAGTTCACATATACCCCTAAGATGAATCTAATATACTATTTCAAAATGGATTTTTCCAGTGGATCTGTTGACTGTATCATTATAGGAAAATTCTTCCTGAGCAAGTAACTGATCCCATGATTGTCCATATTCTTTTGTGAGACATCTCAATAGATTTCCTAAACTTTGGTTCACCACTTCAGTCTGACCATTAGTTTGTGGATGATATGCCAAGCTAAAGGAAATATTTGTACCAAGCTTTTGCCACAAGGTTTTCCAAAAATGACTCATAAAATTAGAGTCTCGGTCTGATACATTACTCAAAGGTAACCCATGTATCCTTACTTCTTCTTTAAAGAATATATTTTCTATGTTACATGCATCATGTTTTGTCTTACATGGCACAAAGTGAACCATCTTGTTGAACCTATCCACAATAACAAAAATACTATCCATTCCCAGCTTGGTCTTTAGAAGTCCCACTACAAAATCTATGCTGAGGCATTCCCAAGGTCTATTTGGGATTGGAAGGGGCTGATATAATCATACATTGGATGAAATCCCTTTTTCCTTTTAACAAACTATACAAGTCTCTACATATCTTTGGACATCCTTACTCATTTTTGGCCAATAGTAGTACCTCTTTACCAATTCTAGAGTTTTATTCAACCCAAAATGTCCACTTAATGAGCCATTATGTTTCTCTTGTACTAGGTTCTCCCTCATTGAACCTCTCGGTACTTAGAGTTTTCCTCCTTTAAAAAAAATACCTTCTTGAAGAGTATACTTAGAATACTCACTATGAAAATGATTTTGAAAATCTTGACATACCTTGTATGCTACTAAAAAGTCTTCATCTACTGGATATAGATCCTTGAAGCTTTCTATGCCAATGCTTCTTAACTGAAATTTTTTGTATCATGAGAAACCTTCTACTCAATGCATCTACTACCTTATTTTTTAATCCTTTCTTATGCTTTATGGAGAAGGTGTAGGCTTGTATTTACTCCATCCATTTCATATGCTTATGGCTTAGTTTATCCTATGAATTCAGAAAACTTAAAGCCTAGTTGTCAGTAAAGACTACAAATTATTTAGGAAGGAGATAATGTCTCCACTTCCTTAGTTCTTTCACTATGCACATAATTCCAAATCATATGAGGAATACTTCCTCTTTGAATCACTAATTTTTTCACTATGAAAAGCTACTAGCTTTCCTTCTTGATTCAAAACTGCACCGACAACAATATTACTGGCATCACATTCCACAATAAACAATTTTTCAAAACGAGGAAGTGTCAATATTGGTTGAGTTTCTATTCTTTCCTTCAAATTCTCAAATCCCTTATTATCCTGCTCATTCCATTGGAACTTGGCTTTCATACCTCCTTTTATGGTATCCAAAAATAGGTGCGCTAATTTCACTAAACTATCTGATAAACTTTCGGTAGAACTATGCTAATCCATGGAAGCTTCTTACGTTGGTAGCTGACTTTAGTGTAGGAAAATTCAAGATTGCTTCCACCTTTCTGGTATCCATCTTCAAGTTACCCTCTAAGATAACAAAACCCAAGTATACCAAATCGTGTTTCATGAACTCACTCTTTTCTAGGTTGATTGTCAACTTTTCCTCATGCAATCTTTGCATCACCATTTGCAGCTGTCTAAGATGATTCTCTTTTGTCTTTCTGAACACTAGGATGTCATCTAAGTATGCTACAACCCATTTTCCAATGAATTCCTTCAACACTTCATTCATCAATCTCATAAATGTTCTTGGAGCATTTGACAACCCAAAAGGCATAACAAGCCACTCATAAAATCTCTCAATAGTATTAAAAGCAGTCTTCCACTCATCTCCACCTTTGATTCTTATCTGATGATATCCACTCTTAAGATCTATTTTGGAGTAATACCTAGCCCCACCGAGAAAATCCATCAAATCTTCTATCCTCAGTATTGGGAACCTATACTGAATAGTGATCCTATTTATGGACCTGGAATCGGTACACAACCTCTAGATACCATCTTTATTTTGGGCTAAGACTATGGGAACAACACATGGACTTATGCTCTTTCTAATCCACCCTTGGTTAATTAGTTCTTGGATTTGGTTAGCAATTTTTGCATTTTTCTATGGGGCCATTTTATAATCAACTTT
Source organism: Thuja plicata (assembly GCA_018584345.1). Classification (NCBI taxonomy): domain Eukaryota; kingdom Viridiplantae; phylum Streptophyta; class Pinopsida; order Cupressales; family Cupressaceae; genus Thuja; species Thuja plicata. Next base: position 5,218,452 of record MU226249.1, read on the forward strand.
GTTTGGAAGTGAGGCTCCTTAGATGAACTTAATATGATGACTAATAGATCTCTCAGGTGGTAGGGTAGCTAGTTGACCATCACTAACTATGGTGTGGTATTGAGTTAACAACCTTTGGACTTCTAGAGGTAACTCTTCCCTCTTATTTCCCTCTTTATTTTTCATTTTCAGAACCAAAGCATATCCCACTCCATCTTCTCCTTCCAATGTCTTTAATAATTCTTTCTCACCGACCAATAGTAGGTTAGGACCCCCTTTCTTTATTTCACCTTCTTCCAAGATTGGTTGTATCTTGAAAGTCACTCCATCTTTCTTAAAGGAATAAGAGTTCTTGACTCCATCATGCACTACAGCTTGGTCAAACTGCCAAGGTCTACCCAATAATAGATGAAAAGAATCCATGGGTAGGATATCACACAACACTTGGTCCTTATATCTCCCTATGGAATATTCTACCCAAGCTTGTTCATTAACTAATACATGTTGATCTTTATTCAACCAAGTAACCCTATAAGGATTAGTATGAGGAATTATTTTTAACTTTAACTTTTCAATAGCTTCTAAAGAAACTATGTTATCATTGGAACCTGAATCTATGATAAATTATATACCTTATCAAGTACCTTTCATTTGACTCAAAATAGATATCTTCTTTGGCTTGTCTCTTCTTTAATGGGCGCTTTGAGGAGTGCTCTATCAATCATCAAATTCTTTCCCATATCAGAATCTAGGGAAAATTATGTTTTCCTACTACTGGAAGAATCTTCTTGCACATAGTGGACTCTCTTCTCTCCTCCTTTTGATGTATAACTCTTCTTAGGACACCGATATGAAGGATTCCCAAATTGTTGACAGTTGTAACACTTCATTGAAGAGAAGTAAGATCCTCTTCCTTGGTTATTGGTTCTTCCTCTTGAACTATTATTTGAACCCCTTCCTCGATTGTAACCACCTATTATGTTACTGAATTCTCCTTGATTCTCAGTGAGTTTGGACTCACTTTGATTCTTAGCTTCAAAATTCCTTCCACCATATCCTCCTTTATGACCTCTACTATCTCTTCCTCTTGCTCTACTAGTTGAATCTTGCTTCTTTTTTAACTTCTCCTCCACTTTGAGGGCTAGCTAATAGTATTTATGTATTGTCTTGGAGCTTAAGAAACTAATTTCCTCTTGGATACTCTATTTGAGACCATTCAAATACCTAGCCACTTTTAGGCTTTCTTCTCCCATTACATGCAACCTTAAGAATAGCTTGTGAAATTATTTTGTTTAGGCACTGACTTCCAAGTCTTTTTGTCTCAGATTCTATCTCTTTTTGTGAAAATGCACTTCATAATCACCAGGAAGATAAGTCTCCTTCATTTTGGCCACCATACCTTTGCAACTAGTTATGGGGTTCTTTCCTTCTTTGTTTCTTACATCTTGGAAAAATTTCCACCAAGTGAGAGAAGTTCCTCTCAATCATGTCTTGCCTATTTTGACTTTCTAAGCTCCAGTCACATTGTCATAGTAAAAGTGATTCTTGAGACCTTCTATCCACTCCATGATTAATTATGGTTCTATCTTGCCACTAAATAGAGGCACACCTTCTAAGGACTTACCACTCATTTCCTTGAACACTTTCAAGAATGACTCTTCTTGAAGCATAGGGCCTGGCTCTGGTATTATGTCTTCCTCAGCCACTCATTTACCCTTTCCATCAGCTTCTGTCATCAGTTCACTAAATTCTATAGTCCTAAGTTTCACTTCTTCTAACCTAGTTGCCATTTTGGTGAAGTGTTCCTTCAGGAGTCTGTTCTCCTCTTTTTTCTCTTCTACATTCTTTTCCAACTCTGCGTTGATCACCATTTTGTGTGAATCTATAGACTCGTCTAAAGACAAAACTTAGACAACACAAGCCCAAATCTTTAGGCTCTAATACCAATCTGATGGAGAGTATTTTTCTATTTACTAGAGAGCCAACCTAACTCTTCTATAAGGTCCCTTTCTCAGACCTTCTAGGGTATTATAAACCCTAATCCAAGGGAAGTCAATAAGATCTTCATCTCTTTCTCAAGACCTAACCCCCATCAACAAGTTATTCCTCCTCTATTCACTAAACCATAGTAGACTCATTCTTCTGGCTAAATAAACTCATTCAGCCAATACACTCATTACATATTCTCTCACCTTTCTTCCCTAGCCAAACTATTAGCAAGCTCGCCTAGGGTAAGAACTTCACCTTCATGTCCAACACTTCTCCTTCAAAAAGAAAATATAAGACTATTTACAAGGGATCCTCTCAAATTCCATCCAAGCACATGGTTCTCACCATGGATTCAAGAACCTAGAGGAGTCATGTGCTATTACTTTCCAAAACAGGCCAAGAACTCACAACTTGCAAAAAAAAAAAAACTAATCTACTTGCACTTGAAATAGAAAATGAAACTCAATAATAAAATAAAAACACACTCTATAACCTTTATTAATTTTCTTCAATCTCTTACAACACACAACCCCTCCTAGAAAAAACATTCATCTAGGTATATATCCTATGCTCTCCAATAACTTTCACCATGCTCATGAATCCAGGCATGGGCGATCATTAAGAAACCTCCCATCACTTTGAATAGGTGTAGTTGTCCATTTAAGCTGAGGTGACACATAAAGATCCATTACAATTAACTAGGTTGGTCATAAAAGACAAAGCCATGATTTTTGGGTCATTAACCGATATTTACCGAGTGCTAGTGTTGACTTTTCTGAGCATCAACATCGAGCGTCAGTACAAACAAAACATCAACATTGAGCATTAGTCAACAACCCTAAGAAATATAGTGCAACTCATGAAAACATCCCCAAGTGACATAGTGTAACTTGAGTGACATTACCAAGCCACATCACCGAGCAGCCTGAGCAACATCCCTAAGCAACATAGTGTAACCCAAGCACTAGTACTGCCTGAACACCAGTGTAAACTGAGCACTTCATCTTAGTGTCATTTCACCTTCTTTGGTTGCTAGAGATTTGGTTGGATTTCTAAAGGTTTCCAAACTTCCTCAACACATACTAAACTAAAAAAAACCAACCTAAACACTATGGTGTTTGTTCACCGAATTGACCTCGATCATTAAAAAGGTGGTTGAACAAAACACTTTACAAACGCAAAATGTTTTCTAAACTAGGTGCTCCTGCACCATCTTCTTCTAGTATTCCATTCAAAAATGTATATTTCACATCCATCTGATATACCTTGAATCCTTTATATGCAGCGTATGAAAGTAGTATTCTTACTCCTTCAAGTCTAGCAACAGGTGAAAAAGTCTCTCCATAGTCAATTCCTTCTTCTTGTGCATACCCTTTGCAAACTAATCTTTCTTTATTTTTGATAGCATTCCTATCTTCATTCAATTTGTTTATGAAAATCCATTTGGTGCCAATGACATTTTTATCTTTTTGTCTCAGTTTTAAGTCCATGTTTTATTTTTCTATATCTTCTCAATTTCCTCATGCATAGCATTAAACCATTCTTCATTTTCTAATGCATCTCTAACATTCTTAGGCTCAAATTCAAAAATTAAACAAGTGTCATCTCTGAAATTACTTCTTGGCAGTATGCTTTCTCTTTTGTCTCCAATGATTTGATCCCATGGATGGTGTATTCTCACATATCTAGAAAGTACAAGTTCAGTTCTCAGATCTATTAGCACTTGTAAAATTTTCATGCTTCCAAGCTTCTTTTCCTATCTCTGCAATTTTTTCCTAGCCTTTGGCTAAAACCCTAAGTCTTATTGTGTTCAAAATCATGAAAAAACCTAGGTATCTTCGCCAAGTCCTATTTTTCAATTACCTTTTTGGGCCACTTAAAATCCCTTTTGGCATGTGTGCATTTCCTATCCTAATGCAATCATGAGATCTCCTAATGTTTTCCCGAATATTCATTTTTCTCTCACGACTTAGCGATTTCCTTTGGTCGGGTAATCTCTTAACGAAACATAATATTCTTTTATGATCATATGACTTATCAACTATTTTCTGATGAAGTGATGATCCTATGGTGGTTGCTAGACCTCCAGATATAACCCAAGTTAATGAATTTGTCTAGTGACTTGGAGTTTCTTCAGTCGCGTTATCTCCTGATGTGATCAGGGTTGAATTCCAAGTTTAAGTGTTAAGTGCTAGTTGGGAGGTCTCTTGATTTGACCCACTGCTAGAAAATTATCTCCCAACTTTGAGACTACTCAGTCACCTGATCGCCAAATATAGACCATGGTCAGAGAGCGGTCAGCTCGTGGTTGAGTTATAAATCAAGGATAGAGATTAAAGGCTGAGCATTTTGATAAGATCTAACGATTGTCGTAACGCCTTAAAGGTGAATATGTAGTTATTTAATGAATAAGGCATTACAACAATTTTCCACGTGTATTATGTGGGCTTGGATGCAATTTAACTCTGGTCTCTTCAGTCACCCAGTCTCATGATCAAACCATAGTTAAGGATTTTCTCTCATGACTTAGAGTATGCTTAGTTGCGTAGTCTCCTGATTTCCCATGGTTGAAGGTAGGTTAAGTAAAGGATAGGAAAGTTGGCAATGTCAAAAATCATGTGGTAGTTATGAGAAAATGATAGAGCACCATGTGTTTTGGTGGGCCCATGCTTCATGTCGTCAGTCTCCAGGTCTCTTGATCAAGATAGAATATTCCAAATTGTTCAACGACTATGATTTTTCCTTGTCACTGGGTCTCCAAGTGAAATCAAATATTCTCTCATGGTTCAGAGACTATGTGACTACCGTCCGATTAATATTAGATCCAACACTTGTCACTAGGTCTCTTGATGTGACCATGGTTAATGAAAATTTCTAGCGACTCAGAGATTAAAGGGAAAGGTGTAACCTGAGGTTCATAGGCAGGTAAGGCTGAGTTAGGTAATGAAAGGTTAAAGGTCGATCAAGTTGAAAAGAGATTGTGTGGTAGGAATAAAGGATTATATCAAATTTTCTTTATATTTAATCATTAAGTGATTACACCTATGTGACGCATGGCGGATCATATTCTTGTGCCCGGGTAAGTTAAAGAGGATCAACGCCTCAGTTTTTAAAGTTTGCAAAGCTTTCAATCTCAGTCATCAGATTCATTTTCTGCGCCACCTGTAGCCATTGTAATAGAATTTTAAATATTCAAAATCTATTCACAAAGGGTTTCATAAAGATCAAAAAATATTTGTTCTCAGAAACATTAATGACCCGGCTTGATTTTTTGGGCGGCTCTGCACAGTTGTTGAAGACCAGACATGGATAGATATCTGATATGTGGAGATGCTTTAAAGAATAGACTATTACAGATAAGAATTTTCTAGATGGAATTAAATGCATATAGAGCCACTTGGTCATTTCTACATTTATGGAGCCACTTTTTGGGTCATGCCATGGATTTTCATGCCTATCAGAGTTCTATGCTCATATCCATGGATTGGAGAATTGATTGCAAGTCAGATTGCACAGATTAAAGAGATGAATTCAGGGTTTCAACTTGACAGTAGAATTGAATATTATATTTGATTGGTTGTAAACCCTAACCCTAAATGGTCCAAATCTTGTAGCATTTTTTTTCCTATAAAAGAATATTCAAGACCATTTAGAAAGGGCTGGAGAATTGGGAAAGTAGAAAGCATTAGGCTAATACTTGTTTCTAGTCTAGGAGATAGCCTATGTATTTCAGATTTGTATCAAGATAGAATAGAAATCTGATGATCTTTTGCATATTGTCTTATTGCATATTTCCTTTTCATATTGATTCAGGAACTATTTTTCATCATACTTAATATGAGTTGTTTCAGATTTGAGTCTCTCATGTATTTCATCTGTTGAGTTGTAACTTTTCTGGCTTACTGTGTGAGTTCTTCTTATGCATATGTGTATTTCGTTGGTATTTTATTGAGAATAAAACTAAATTCCTTTTAATACTACATTAATTTAGTCTGGATATCTATGTAAGGATCCTATAGTGAGAAATCTTATATTTCTTATGTTTATGGCTTTGAATCTTAACCTTTAAGGTGTTCCAGATTCATTATTGTATGTAGGTTTTAGCCCAATCAATAAGGCACTAATCTAAAGCAATTATTTTATGTTGAGATATAAATTTGGAGTTGTTTGGCTATGTTCTGTCCCACAAATATAAATCAAACTTAGTATAAAATTCTTTACCTTTTGAGGTGTTGTCCTACTTATTCCACCCATGGTAGTGGAGAGTCACTGAATGCTAGGTTGGCATTTACTACTTACTTACCATTTATCTATTGTTTATATTTAGAAGTAAAAGGTGTGGTAAAGAGTTGAGTTTAGTCTGGATTAGGTGTACCCACCTTGGTTTTGTAGAGCTAGAAGCAGAAGAGGGCAGTCTTGACCCTATAGTTGGTCCAGTTACCTTACAGAGCTTTCACACTTGGAACTAACCACTTCTAACATTAGTCTTGATGTATATTGGTTTCTCAAGTTAGTGTAAACATTTTCAAACACCAACAAGAAGGCAACTCTGCTGGGGACTTACAGTAAAAAAATTTCATAATTAGCCAGTAAGTTGATCATTGGAATCATAGAGTTACTCTAGTTTCACTTTCCCATTTTTTATCTTGTGAGTTCTCTATTTAAGGGTAATTTCATATTTGTTTAAGTGTTGTGATCCTAATCAAGTATTAGGTGGCGACTCTAGAGTATTCTCTGTAGTAGTCCTGAGTATAAAACATTATTTTATCACACACTTTCTAATATGATTTATTCCCATACTAGGTCTCGGTCAAAGAACAATCTTGAAGATAGGTTGGGAGATGAGATTCCAACTACATCTAGAGCTGAGCAACCAAAAAAGGGCAAAGGAAATAGAAGAGCTCCTCAAATTCAAAGATATGAGGAAGAGATTAGAGAAGAAATACCAACCCAACATAGCCAAGAAGGAAATGTATCTGAATATGAAGAGGCTGTAGATTTGGGACTTGGTACAAATGAAGACCATATCTCTCCTAGTGAAAGAGAAAATCAAGAGGAGGAATCTGAAACTACCCTCCCAAATTTAGAGGATCTTGATGAGGAGGCTATTGAAATGGAAAAGGAGATCTAGAGGATATTTTCCCTCAGGCAACAAAGAGAAAAGGAAAAGGAAGATATCATAAGAAAAAAGATGATCAGGAATGATCAATTAAAGAGAAAACTATTGAATATGCATGCAATGAGTTATTTGTATGAACCTCAGAATCAAGAGGAACATCTTATTACTCAAAATGTTGAACATCAAGGCCCTAAAGATAAAGGAAAACAAAGGGTTATGATAGATGAGCCTAAGAATATAAAAGGTCTGGTAGATCAAATGTCTAAATTAGACATGGATCTTGAGGAAGATAGAGTTGAAAGGGAAGTCATAGCCAAGGATCTTGAATTAGTAGAATTGGAGGCTACTACTTTGGAGATGAAGAAGTATGATTATCTCAGACAAACTATAAGGCCTATTCAGGTTTTTCCCGAAGTAGCTACAACATCAAATCAAAAAGCCTCTGCTTCTCAAGACAACACTACTTTCCAAGGGAAATCCACTCATGCAGAAAGGTACAAACAATTTTTCTTTCATAATATCCAAGGTTATCCAAATGAGGTTCCATCTAAACTTAGAGATAAGCTTCCAAAGTTTACTAGAAATAATATAGTCACATGTGAAGAAAAATTGAAATTTTTTAAGGATATGATGGATAATTGTGAAATTGCACATGAGGATGTATTAATGAAACTCTTTATTTAGTCTTTAGTAGAGGATGCTAGGGATTGGTTTAGAGGATTTCCTTATAATTCTATAGGGTCAATAGATGAACTAGTTGATTTCTTTAAGGAGCAATATGGTGACAAGACCAATGAGGGATTCATGTTGAATGAATTCAATAATATAAAAAAGAATCAAAACAAAGATGTTGTGCAATTCAAAATAAGATTTCAAAGAGCTATGCACAAAAATTTTCATGTTATGAAATTGGATGACAAAGTTTGTTTGGCTACTTATCTCAATGCATTTGATTCTAAGATGGGATACGTCCTGAGAGAAAAAAATCCAAGGACCATGAGAGAAGCCTAAAAAATGGTTGTCAATATAGAAACTAATAGGAGAGTATCTGGGAAGTTGGGTAGGAGAGAAGATTGCAAGCCCGCAAAGAAAGAATTAGACAAGCCTTCAAATGCTCAGCCTAAAGAGGAAATCAATATGAAGCAAATTATAAATGCTATAAAAGACCTAAGACCAGGACAAAATTAAAATCCTAGAGTTCCAAGTAATGATAGGTCATCCTATAACAATTATAATCCCCAGAATAGGATGCAGAACTACCCATACAATACCCAATTCAAGGATGGGAGGCCCATTATCCCACAAAGGATAGAAAGGAAAAACAAAGATACTCTTGATCCTCTTCAAAGAAATTCAGTTAATATGTGTAATGATGAATACTTATGTGAGGAATGTGAATCTCCCCATAATCTAGATGCTTGTGATGTTGCTCAGAAGATGTATCCAAGTCAATCCCAACAAGAAAAGGAATATGAGGAAAAGTTATATGATGATGTTGGGAATGTAATGGAATATGAAAATTTAAGAAGTGATGAATCTGATGACCAAGACAAAATGTAGGAGCTGTCTTCATCAGATGAAGATGAATTTGAAAATCAAGCTGAAGATCAAGATATGTTCTCTTTTGAGGAAAAGGAAGTACACATTGATAAAATAGGATGTAATACTGCAAGGGGGGGAGAGCTGTTCATAGCAAGAAGGCCTTCAATTGTAGAAAGGGATAGAATTACAGATAATATAGTTACCCAAGCACAAAATAAATATAATTTGAGAAGTAGAACAGTTGGCAATGAAGTTAGCACACCAGCTGGTATGTTTTTTACAGAACCAAAAAAATCCCTAAGAAGATATCAGAAAAAGAAAAGGCTACAGAAAATGTGAAGAAGATAAAGGTAAAAACAATAGATAAACCAAGTAATCCTAATATTTCTCAAAAGACTAAGATGAAGAAACCAGAGATGGTTGTTCCTTCATTTCCAAAGTATGTTAGGGGAACTAAACTGAATCAACCTACTCAAAATCAAGATAAGAATATTACTGTCAAGAAAAATATCTCTGATCTTGAATATCCTCCTATTGACATGGGCCAATTGATTTCCTAAATCATAGTTAGGGTTCCAATATTGGAAATGATAAGGAATACTGAGCATAAGGGGATAGCTTTGGCATGGATGAGTAGTGTTTTTACTAGTAAATCTTTGAAATCAGAAGTAAATGAGAAGGAAAGCAATAACAAGGGAAAATCAGATACAAAGGGAAAAGATTCAGAAGAAATTATTTCTAAAATCCCTCATGTTTTCTTAAACACAAATCATGTGATTTCTCCTTTAGGAACTGTTGATCCTTTCTTCTTAACACTGGTTATTAATGGTAAGATGCTGAAGAATTGCATGATTGATTTAGGTGCATCAAATACGGTCATGCCTCCAGAAATAATGAAATCAATGGGATTGCATGTTGATACTCCTCATGGGAGATGTCAATCAATGGATTCAAGATAAGTGTCTATCATAGGTACCATTAAGGCCTTGCCTTATACACTTGCTGCATTTCTAGAAAAAATATTAAAAATGAGTGTCTTAGTAGTTGAAATTCCACCCCAATATGGAATGTTGCTATCTAGGAAATGGAGTGCCTCGATGGGAGGTAGTATACAATGTGATTTGTCATTTTCCACATTTGACATAGCTGGTGAAAATATCAAGGTGTCCAGGGAAGTCAAAATTCCTCATATGATTGAGGAGAGTGAAGATGAAGGAATGAATTGTTTCTTGGATATAGATATTGGATCTTTCCAAGTGAAAGATAGTGAAATTGAGGAAGATATCCAACACATGTTATCAGAAGAAAAGGACAATCTTGCAGATAAGAATAACCTATGGACAATGCACTTTGATGGTGAAAACTCAAAGGAAGGAGCTAGTGCAGAAGTGTTACTAATAGCTCCTAGTGGTAAGACCTACAACTTCTCATTTTCTCTACTATTCACTTGCACAAATAATATTGTAGAATATGAGGCGTTGCTGATAGGATTGAGATAAGCTTCAAAATACAAGATCAGATATATCAGAGTCATTGGGGATTCTGAATTAGTTGTTTCTCAAATAAGATCTAGATATGCTTCAAAATATCACAGGTTAAAGCAGTACAGGAATGTTGTTTGAGATGAAATTGAAAATTTTGATACATTTGGCATTGAATGGATGGACAAAAATTAGAAAAAGATGGCAGATCTATTGGCTAATATTGCCTTAAGGACTAAAGATGTTACTTTTGTAGAAATTTCTAAGGTAGAGGTTCAGGCTAGGCCATCCATTCCAGACAATGTTGAAAATTTTCAAGTCTTCAATGATGACTTGGATATTTTGGAATTCCTTTCTTGTGAATCAAACTTTGGTAAAAAAGAGATGGATTTTACTAGTTTTGTGCAAAATATAGATGGAAAAGAAAGTATTCTCGGAAGGGAGGTTCTCCAATTAAAATCAAATATGGTACCCAAAGGTTTGGTTGAACTTGAAAGAGCGTTTGACAATAAAGATAAATCTTTGTCAGCTAGTACAGTTAATAATTCTGAGGACTTGGAAGAGATAAACTTGGGGACAGATCAAGATCCAAAAAAGGTATACATTGGTAAGTCTTCTTAGAAATATAGACATGTTTTTTCACAGTCTTATGGTGATTTGAAAGCATACAGAGAAGATTTATTCCAACATGAGATTCCATTAAAGGAAGGCACTAAGCCTTTTATACAGAAGTTAAGATCTGTGAATCCCACTCTGGCACCTAAGATGCAGGATAAATTAAAAAGGATGAGGGATGTTGGAATCATAAAGCCTATAAGGCATTCAACATGGGTATCAAATTTGGTACCAGTAAGAAAGAAAAATGGAGATATTAGATTGTGTGTGGACTTTAGAAATTTGAATGTAAATTCCTTAAAGGATAATTATGGATTGCCTAATATGGAGGCAATTTTTCAAAGAGTCACAGGATCTGAGATGATGTCCATGTTGGATGGTTTTTCAGGGTATAATCAGATCAAGGTCAAGGAATATGAACAGTTCAAGACTACTTTCACCACACCCTAGGGAACTTATGTATATGTCAGAATACCCTTTGGCTTGATGAATGCTGGGGATAATTTCCAAAGAGCCATAGATGTGGCATTTTCAGAGTTCATAAACAAGTTTTTAGCAGTCTACCAAGGTGATCTTACTACCTATTCAGAAAAAGAATATCAAAATTGTGATCATCTTGAAAGGATTTTTGTAAGGGCACTTGAATATGGTGTTACTTTTAACCCAAAGAAGTGTGTTTTGGGGGGTAAAAAATGGAAAAAATTTAGGACACACTATCTATAAAGATGGTGTTAGGATTGATCCTGATAGGGTGAATTCAATTGATAAAGTCCCTCAACCCAAGAATGTTAAGGGCATTCAGTCTTTCTTCGGTCAAGTAAATTTCTTGAGAAGATTTGTTACAAATTTTGCAGAGAATAGTTTTCCAATCTCAAAGATGATGAAGAAAGGAGCCAAAGTGGAATGGAATCAAGAAGCATGTAGGGATTTCTTAGATATTAAACAAGATATAAAAGATGCCCCTTTTTTTTGAACCCCTAATTATACTAAGCTGCTTCAAATTTTCTCCTTTGCTTCGTATAATACTATTGTTGCAGTATTATTACATAAAAACTCAGAAGGCTATGAACAACCAATTTCCTTTTTCAATAAATCTTTACAGGTAGTAGAATTTAAATATGATATCATGGAGAAACATGCCTATTCTCTGGTCAAGGCTATTAAAGCATTTAGATGCTATTTGGTAGGGGCAACCATAATTGCTTATGTACCAAGTGTTGTTGTCAAGGACATCTTAGTCCAGCAAGAGGTATCAGGGAGAAGGTGTAGATGGACTAACAAGATCCAAGATTTTAATATTTATATCCATATAACTAAGTTGGTGAGAGGTTTAGGATTTGCTAAATTAATGGCTCAAAGAAATTTAGATGCTAACCACATTGATATGCTAGAGGAGGAACATAAACCTTATATTTGTGATATAGATTATTCTGATTGGTATAAGGATATCATTGGATAATTGCATGAGATGATTTTTCCCCTTGATATGAATGATAGTAGTAAGAGAATAATCAATTTTCATGCTTTGAAATATGCAATAATTCAAGGACAGTTATGGTGGAGGAGCAATGAAGGAGTGTTGCTCAAATGTGTAGATCAAGACAGGTCTGATGATCTCTTAAAAGAAATGCATGATGGTGCATGTGGTGGCCATTATATGGCTAAGACTACTACCTATAAGATTATCGGATCTGATTTTTGGTGGCCAAAAATCTTCAAGGATGCCCACAAGTATGTCAAAATATGTGATGCTTCTCAGAGATTTTCAGGCAAGTTGAAATTTGGTGGAAATCTTCCCTTGAAGCCTATTATAGTTGAGGGACCTTTTTAGAAGTGGGGAATGGATTTCATAGGTGAAATCCCTAACAAGTCTATTGGAGGCCATTCATGGATGCTAGTGGCAATTGATTATTTTACCAAGTGGGTGGAAGCAATTCCCACTAGAAGAGCCACAAGTAGGGTAGTAATTGATTTCATAATTGAGAATATGTTGACTAGATTTGGTTATCCAGAAGTTATTGTGGTGGAAAATACTATGTGTTTTAGATCAAGGGAACTCACTAAATTTTGTCAGCAATATGGAATTCTTATTTCATATTCTTCCCCATATCACCCCCAAGGCAATGGCCAGGCTGAATCCAGTAACAAGAGTCTGATAAATAATATTAAAAGAGTATTGGATGCAAATAAGAAGGCCTGTGATTCAAAATTATAGCTTTCTTTGTGGGCGGGTAGAGTAACAATGAAGAAAGTTATTGGATGTGCACCTTTTGACTTATTTTATGATATTTATGCCAGATTACCACATAATGACTTGTTGCAGATGTACAAATTTATCCAAATATATGATGATGATCTAGAAGATGAAATGAGAAATAGGTTGGAGGATTTGATACAACTAGATGAGTCAAGTAGGAAAGCTCATGATGGGAACATCAGTTTGCAGTTGCAGTGCAAAAATTTGTTTGACAAGAAAGCCACTACTAGGAAATTTAAGATTGATGATATGGTTTTGATGTGAAATTCCAAGATAGAGGATATAAGAAAACATGCAAAATTTTATCCCATATGGCTAGGCCCATATCTAATTGACAGTAAGTGGGGTTATGATTCCTATATGCTTAAGGACTTAACTGGAAATATTTTGGAATTGCCAGTTTCTGAAGTTATACTTCTCTTGAAGGAAGGTGAAGTCATGGACATGTAAGTCTGTATATATTTGTTTCATGTTTTCTATTTTAGGTTAGGTTTCATTTTCCTTTAGGTGGTCTTCTTCTCCCAGTAACTTCAAATCCTTGTTATGCCTACAAGAGGCATACATCCCAGTTGGAGCCACTGTTAGCACTTGTAACATTTGTTAGGATGAATTCAGAATAACTAAGAGGGGGGTGAATCAGTTATCCTCGGGTCCAGATGTGCCCATATAGAAATTTAAACCAACTTCAACAACTCAGATTTTCTTGGTAGAAATAAACAAAAAAAGTGTGCAGTTTACTGTACTAATGAAATAAGCTTACAGAAACTTAACAGTAAAGCACAACAATAACATTCACACATTTTGACACCATGATTTAATGTGGAAACCCAATATGGGAAAAACCACCAGTAACATGCTACCAAAATTTCATTCTTCTGAAGTGATGCCATATTAGGATCCAACCCTGTTAAAGGTTACAAAACACACTATCAAATGTGACCTGGTTAAAGGATTTAATCACCCTATGAGGAGTGGCCTTGTTAGAGGACTTAGAACATTCCAATCTGAATGTCACCTTGTTCAAAGGATTTATACAATTACTGTTAGGTCAACCTGGTTAAAGGATTTGAATTGATACAATGGTTAGAAAGTAATTGGCAGGTGGGATCTGATACATAGAACTTACTTTGCAAATTCAGATCCAATTTTATCTCTAATGCTAATTCACTAAGTGGCCTGCATTTTCATCTCAAACTTTAGATATGCTTGGAAATCCATCAAGCAATCACTTTGGTTCTCTGCTTACCCTTCTCTGCTAGGTATTTACCAATCAGTCAATTAAACATGCAATAAATTTTGCATTCAACTTCTCCTCCCTTGGTTACAATAACAATAACCACAGTAGGTTATAATATACCTCTTCATCTAGGTTAGATAAATATTTTGCTGCTTAATCAAGATCATAGATCTTAGGTTAGGTCAGATCCAACGGATCTTTCCATCATTACATTTAATTTACTTCTCCAATATAGTCTTTAATTAAACATTGAATCCATGTGCTAATAACAGTTTTCCATGCATTAAATGAGTGTGGACCAATCTTAATTAACAATGCATATACCAATAAAATCAACTATGTCGGCCATAGATCTCAAATCTCATCAATTAACAAAATACTGTTGCTCAGCTTCCTCTGTCTCCCTCAGCATTTCACTGGCACTCAGCATCATCTTTGCTTTTCTCGACATCACCTTTCACTTTTCTCAGCATCGACTTTGCTTTTCTCGGCATCGACCTTCCAGTGAACTATTAGTGATAGATAAACAACGTATCACTTTCCCAAAGTTCCAAATGATCAAGTACCCTAGTGTATACTCATAACTCAACCATTTCCTTGGCTTTCTTGTTATCCCATTCCTTCAAATCTTCATCAATCAATGGATAAGGTAATCAAACATACAATAATAGTCTCACTAGTTAAGGTTTGACATCAATGACAAAATAACAATTGTCTACATTGTAGCAATCTTTCCAACAACATTTTCATGCTTCCAAGATTCTTTTCCTATCTCTGCAACTTTTTCCTAGCCTTTGGCTCAAACCCTAAGTCTTATTGTGTTCAAAACAGTGAAAAACCCTAGGTATCTTGGCCAAGTCCTATTTTGCAGTTACCATTTTGGGCCACTTAAAATCCATTTTGGCATGTGCGCATTTCCTATCCCAATGCAGTCGTGAGATCTCCTAATTTTTTCCCAAATATTCCTTTATCTCTCATGACTTAGTGATTTCCTTTGGTTAGGTAATCTCTTAATGAAATAGAATATTATTTTATGATCATATGACTTAGTGAGTATCGTCTGATGAAGTGATGATCCTGTGGTGGTCTCTAGATCTCTAGATATAACCCAAGTTAATGAATTTATCTGGCGACTTGGAGTTTCTTCAGTCACATTATCTCCTGATGTGATCAGGGTTGAATTTTGAGTTTAAGTGTTAAGTGTTGGTTGGGAGGTCTTGTGATTTGACCTAGGGATAGAAAATTATCTCCCGACTTTGAGATTACTTAGTCACCTGATCGCCAAATATAGACCATGGTCAGAGAGGCGTCGGCTCGAGGTTGAGTTATAAATCAAGGATAGAGATTAAAGGCCAAGAATTTTGATCAGATGTGATGGTTGTTGTAATGCCTTAAAGGCAAAGATGTAGTTATTTAATGAATAAGGCATTGCAACAATGTTCCACGTGTATCTGGTGGACCCGGATGCAGTTTAATGCTAGTCTCTTCAGTCACCCAGTCTCATCATCAAACCACAGTTAGGGATTTTATCTCACAACTTGGAGTATGCTCAGTTGCATAGTCTCCTAATTTCCCATGGTTGAAGGAAGGTTAAGTAAAGGATAAAATAGTTGGCAATGTCAAAAATCCTGTGGCAGTTATGAGAAAATGATAGAGCACCATGTGTTTTGGTGGGCCCATACTTCATGCGGTCAGTCTCCAGGTCTCTTGATTGAGATAGAATATTTCAAATTGTTCAGTGACTATGAGTTTTTCCTTGTCACTGAGTCTCTAAGTGAAATTAAATATTCTCTCATGGTTTGGAGACTATGCGACTACCGTCTGATTAAGACCAGATCCAATGCTTGTTGCTAGGTCTCTTGATGTGACCATGGTTAATGAGAATGTCTAGCGACTCAGAGATTAAAGGGAAAGGTGCAACCTGAGGTTCAGAGGCAGGTAAGGTTGAGTCAGGTAATGAAAGGTTAAAGGCCAATCAAGTTGAAAAGAGATCATGTGCTAGGCGTAAAGGCTTATATCAAAGTTGCTTGATATTTAATAATTAAGTGATTACACCTATGTGATGCATGGCAGATTAGATTCTTGTGCCCGAGTAACTTAAAGAGGATCAATGGCTTAGTTTTTGAAGTAGGAAAAGGTTTCAATCTTAGTTGTCAAATTCATTTTCTATGCCACATGTATCCATTGTAAAAGAATTTTAAATATTCAAAATGTATTCACAGAGGGTTTCATAAAGATCAATAGATATTTGTTCTCAAAAATATTATTGACCCAACTTGATTTTTTGGGCGGCCCTGCACAGCTATTGAAGACCAGACAAGGATAGATATCTAATATGTGGAGATGCATTAAAGACTAGACTATGACATATAAGAATTTTCTAAACAGAAGTAAAATCATACAAAGCCGCCTGGTCATTTCTGCATTTATAAAGCCACTTTCAGGGTCATGCCATGGATTTTCTTTCCTATCAGAGTTCTGCACTCATATCCATGGATTGAAGAATTGATTGCAGATCAGATTGCACAGATTGAAGAGATGAATTCAGGGTTTCAAATTGACATCAGAATTGAATTTTATATTTGATTTGTTGTAAAACCTAACCCTATATGTTTATGTGTAATGAATATGAATATTGATGCGAGATGAATCTAAAGTACATAATGAATCAAAATGAATCTTAACAATGCAAGACTAAAATGGATCGAAATGATTTAACAATGCGAGATGTAAAATGAATCTAAATGATTTAACAATGCAAGATTATAACAATGAATCTAACATGAATTAATTATGCAAGATCCTAAAATGATTTTAACTATGCAATTAAATGATGAACTTAATGCAACTGAATGATGATCAATGCAGTATAATGATGAACCTAATGCAATAGAATGATGATCAATGCAATCTAATGATGAACCTAAAATAACATGAAGAAAAACACCAGATGCAAGGGATGCAATGGATGCAATGGATGAGATGGGACCCATATTTTTGGTGTGTGTCACAATCAACTAATGAACCAACCAGGTGGACTATGAAGGACCAGGCAGGGAATGTTAGCATGACGATGAATCAAAGTGTTAGTGCGATGGTGAGAGGACTAGACACATCATGAATATATAAGGACCAAACTGAATGATTAATTACAAGTGATTAATTACTAGCAATTCATGTACAAAGGTTGCTACTGAGACTTGATTGGATCTTGCTATTTTATGTGTGTGATAGTGTTGGAACACCTAGGGAATACAAGAAATGTGGAGGTTTACAGAGATGTGACGATGGTGACAGAGGGGAGCGAGATCTCGATAGATAATGGAATTTTCCACTATGTGTGATGCTTGTTGCCAGGTTTTGATCACCCATACTTGTCCAAGGCACCTGATTGCCAAGTTTTCACCATTGGATGAAATTTTTCTCTTTTCTTCTCTTTTTTGATTTTTGATTTTTTTTTTATGTTGTCCAAGTGCCTATTTGCCAGGTTTTCACCAGGACAACCATTTTTCAGCTCCAATTTTCCATTTTTTTATAATTTTTTTTTTAAGACTGTTTTGCATTATTTTTATACTTTTTTTCAGGACTTTTTTATATTATTTATGGATTTTCTCAGATAACTAGAATAAACAACCAACCATTAGGCATAGAAGCACCTGAGAAGAATGATGTTGATAGGATCATTCAAGGGATCTCCTTCAAGAGTGGAGAGTTGATATGCCCCATAACCAAAGCATGCAATGACAATGTATGGGCCCTTCCAGGTGACTTCAAACTTACCTTTGTTTTCTTGATCAGTACCCACTTTTTGATTTTCCTTTAGCACAAGGTCCCCCACCTAGAACTGGTGTGGGTGGACCTTCTTGTTATAGTTTCTCTTGAGTCTATTTTCATAGACAATCAAGTGATCATGGGATTTCTAGCACTTTTCATCTAGTAGATCAAGCTGTGTGAGTCGTGCTACTCGGTAATCTTCATCATCAACCAAGCCTCTCAGTGATACTCAGAGGGATGCTAGTTTGACCTAAATTGGTAATACTATTTTATCACCATAGACTAGAGAATAAGGAGTGGTGCCTGTAGGACTACAGTAGGAAGTGTGATATTCCCAAAGAGCAGGGTTGATCTGGAGATGCCAGTCACGACCAGTATCATTGACAACTTTCATGAGGATTTTGAGGAGGGTTTTGTTAGTTTCCTTAGCTTGGTTGTTACCTTGAGAGAAATATGGACTGGAGAAACGGTGATGGATATGGAGGCAAGCACACAGATCAGTGATGTATTGATTTTCAAATGGTGGTTCATGATCTGTGAAGATAGTGGAAGGTATGTTGAAGCAAAAGACAATGTGATAGAGGATGAATTTGGATATCTAGACACCTGTAGTGAGGGTGAGTGGAATTAATTCAACCCACTTTGTAAATTACTTCATTGCTATTATTATGTACTTGTGGACTTCAGACAAGAGGGGAGTAATCTTACCAACGAGGTCAAAACCCCATCAAGAGAAGGGCCAAGGAGGTGCAATAGGTCTGAGGTCCTAGGCAGGAGCATGGATCAGACTAGCATGTTGTTGGCAAGGTAGAAACTTCTTGACAAACTCACAAGTATCATGTTCCATTTTAGGTCAATAGTACCATGTACATAGAATTTGTTTGGCTAGGACCATGCCACTCATGAGGGCACCTTAGATTCTAGCATGTACCTCCTGTAAAGCCTGGGTGACCTTGTTTTCATCTAAACACCTAGAGAGCATGGTGTGATAACCTCAATGATAAAGGGTGTTGGCTATGAGGGTGTAGCGGAAAGATCTACGAATGACATTTCAGCGTTGGGTTGTAGTGAGATGAGGGGATATGATACCATTTTGTAGGTAAGCTTGTATATCATGGTACCATAGGGATTGGGGACCAACCAAGACACATATGTGATTTGATTCATCATTCTCATAGGCGGGAGCATGAAGTTTCTCAACTAAGAATTCATATTGTGTAGACTCATGAGGAATCTCTAAGAGGGAGCCAATTGTGGCCATTGCATCAGCAGCCTTGTTCTACAAGTATGGTACTTGTGTTATCTGCAAGTGGAGGAAATTCTCTTTTATCTTGTCAACCATCTGCTTATATGGCATTAATTTTTCATACTTGGTTTGATACTCATCTAGGACCTATTTGATGATGAGTTTGGAATCACCAAAGACATGTAAATCTATGATGTTCCATTCTATAGCCATGTGGATCCCTACGATTAGTGCCTCATATTTTGCAATGTTGTTTGTGCAGGGAAATCCCAATTTGAATGACATAGGGATGTAGTCACCTTAAGGTGTGACAAAAAGTATTCCTACCCCTACACCATGAGCTATGTAGGACCCATCAAAGTAGATTTTCCAAGTAGGTTTCTCTTCTATCATACACAAATGTTCATCTGGAAATTCAGTGATTAGGGGATAGGCATCCACCAACAGACCTTCTGCTAGCTGATCAGTGATGACTTTCCCTTTAATGGCTTTTTTGTCTACATATTGAATATCAAATTCACTTAGCAACATTACCCCATTTTCCATTCATCCTATGAGAGTATTCTTGGAGAGTAGGTACTTGAGAGGATCCACTTTTGAAATGAGCTTGGTTGTATGACTAAGCATATAGTGGTGAATTTTTTGAGTGGTAAAGACCATTGGCAAACATGTTTTTTTCATAGGTGAATAATTGAGCTCATAACCCACTAAGGTCTGACTAATGTAATAAATAGCTCTTTCTTTTCCTTCATAATCCAACTACGAAAGGAGTGCCCCTAGTGTTGTTGTAGTAGAAGAAATATATAGGATGAGTGGTCAGTAAGGTATAGGTGGTACCAAGATGGATGGATTAGCCAAAGATTCTTTGATCTTGTAAAAACTCTTATGACACTAAGGATCCCATTTGAATGTGCTATCTTTTCACAAGAGATGAGTGAATGGTTGGCACTTGTCTGCTAGTTGAGAGATAAAATGATGGATAGATTGTATCTTTCCTTGGAGGCTGTGCAGTTGTTAGAGTGTTTTTGGTGGAGGCATCTCTATGATATCTTGTACCTTCTTTGGATCTATTTCAATACCTCATCTAGATACAATGAACCCAAGAAGTTTTCCTGATGTGACCCCGAAGACACACTTCTTAGGGTTGAGCATTAGGCAGTAGTTTCCAATCCTATCAAAGATGCATTCCAAAACATCTAGGTGATCTTACCTTTTTACTAATTTTTCCAAGATATCATCTACATAGTCTTCCAGAATCTTGTGAATCATGTCATAAAAAATGACAGTCATGGCCCTTTGATAGGTTGCCCCAGCGTTCTTCAAGCCAAAAGGCATAATGTTATAGCAGAAGGTGGCCCATGGGTTGTGAATATTGTATTGTGCTAATCTTCTTCTACAATACAAATCTAGTTATATCTAGAAAATTTGTCCATGAGTGACAACATCTCATGTCCTGCTATGAGATCCATGACCATGTCTATGTTTGGCAATGGGAAATTGTCTTTGGGACATTCCTTGTTGAGATCTTGGAAGTTTGTACATATCCTGATTATTTTATCAAGTTTAGACACTAGGACCATGTTATAAATCTAGTCAAAGTAGTCAATGGTGCGTGTGATCTTGGCTTGGAGTAAGTTCTCTAGCTCTATTTTGACAAGTAGTGCCACTTAGGGTGTATCTTTCTGAGCTTTTTTTTGACAGGTTTGATGTTCAGGTCCATTGCAAGATGGTGAACCACCAAGTTGGGGTCTAATCCTAACATGTGGGAGTAAGACCATGCAAACTTATTGATGGATTCCTTCAATAAAGTGACAAGATCACTTTCTTCTACTTCAATCAGAGATGCTACTATGTATGTGGTGGTGGATTTATCTTTGGTGCCTAGGTTGATAGGTTTTGTTTCATCGATGAGAATTGATGAATATTTAGGCCTATAATCATGAATTAGAGAAAGAGGAGAATCTTCATCCTCTGGCACCTCAGAGAGTTTTTTACCAGGGGATAAGCCCTTTGTTTTTACTATTTTATGATCAAATAGCGCCCCAAAGGGGTTTTCGCTAGGGGATCAATTTTTCTCTTTTTTATTTTTGTTTTCTTCTTCATTTTTGTGGCTGAAGTTCTCCTCTTCCTCAAAGTATTCCTTTGGGTCCAGTCTATATACATATGCCATGTCTTGTCCCTAGTCATTAATTTGCTCAATTGCTCCCATAAAGCTTAGGAGTGCGTCCTCACTTTGGAAATCGTCAACATGCACGACACTTGGTTGGTCCCAGTCTATGAGTTTAGGATGGTAGAGGGGAAGGTCAATGAAGATAATGGAAAGCTAGCATAGGACATAATTTCCCAGGAAGGTTTCATCATCAAAGACATTATCATAGGCTCTCACATCTTTCTCTTCCAGGACATCTTTCATGTCAGTCATTTCGCCCAGGGAAGGATTAGAGGCATAGATGTTTTCATTGGTGCCACCATTCATGTTAGAGTCCATGCCAAGGCCTAGGTTCTTTTCTCATTGGGTAGGTACAATAGGATCTTTCATTCCTATCTCTTCATAACCAAGGCCACCGCCTTGGTAGTTCCATTTTTCTATCACCAGCTTGTGAGTTGCAAGGTACTTACCTTTGAAGTAATTAAGGTGACTTATGTCCTTGGGTGGTGGATCCTTATAGAGCCATTGGTTGATGTTTGGTTTCATTTCTTGGCTATTCAAAGTACCATTTGAAATAAAAGTGGTAGGACCCAATTGTAGCAGCTTGGTTGTTTGCAGTTCTGTCTTGCTTAGATTAGGTTAGCGACATTGAGTGTGTGGATCAATTGTCAGTGCTCCAACTATGAAGGCATCAGATAAACCATACTCACCATAACCTTTTTTTTTTATCTTAATAGTGGAAAGGGTGGAAGAGAGGATTGTTTCTGGGTCTAAATGGGTTTGAGATGAACTGGCAACAAAGATGCCAATGTCAATCCTAGGAAAATTATTGGAATGTGGGAAGGAAGTTTCCAATGCATTGCAGTATACGAAGGGCTTGGTATTTGTGCAGATGGTGATCTTAGTGTCATTATATGGGAATTTTATGCACTAATGGTTGGTGGAGGGGACGGCTTGAATAGAATGTGGATGTCCAAGGAGGATGTTGAAGGGAAGTTCAAGATCAACAACATGAAAAAATAACATCAATATTGTCAATAATATTGATGTTAATATGAATTCAGAATAACTAAGAGGGGGGGTGAATCAGTTATTCTCAGGTCTAGATGTGCCCATATGAAACTTTAAATCAACTTCAACAAATCAGATCTGCTCCACAGTAATAAACAATAAAAGTGTGTAGTTTACTGTACTCGTGAAATAAGCTTGCAGAAACTTACCAGTAAAACACAACAATAAAATTCACACATTTTGACACCATGATTTAATGTGGAAACCCAATATGGGAAAAACCACCAGTAACATGCTACCAAATTTTTACTCTTCTGAAGTAATTCCCTATGAGGAGCTAACCCTGCTAAAGGTTACAAAACACATTGTCAAATGTGAGCTGGTTAAAGGATTTAATCACCCTATTAGGAGTGGCCTTGTTAGAGGACTTAGAACATTCCAATCTGAATGTCACCTTGTTCAAAGGATTTATACAATGACTATTAGGTCAACCTGGTTAAAGGATTTGAACTGATACAATGGCTAGAAAGTAATCAACATGTGTGATCTGATACATACAACTTACTTTGTAAATCTAGATCCAATTTCAGCTCTAATGCTAACTCACCAAGTGGCCTCCATTCTCATCTCAAACTTTAGATTTTCTTGGAAATCCATCAAGCAATCTCTCTTTTCTTCTCTACTCATCCTTCTCTGCTAGGTCTTTCCAATCAGTCAATTAACCATGCAACACTTTGTATTCAACTTCTCCTTTTCTTGGATACCATAACAATAACCATAGTAGGTTATATTATACCTCTTCATCTAGGTCAGATAAATATTTTTCCTCTTAATCAAGATCGTAGATCTTAGGTTAGGTAAGATCCAATGGATCTTTCCATCTTTACATTTAATTTACTTATCCAATACACTCATTAATTAACCATTGAATCCACGTGCTAATAATGGTTTCCCATGCATTAAATGAATATGGACCAATCTTAATTAATAATGCATATCCCAATAAAAGCAATTATGTCAGCCATAGACCTCAAATCTCATCAATAAACAAAATATTGTTGCTTGGCCTTTCACTGTCTCCCTTGGAATTTCACTGGCGCTCGACATCATCTTTGCTTTTCTCTTCATCACCTTTCACTTTTCTCAGCATCAACTTTGCTTTTCTCGACATTGACCTTCTAGTGAATTGTCAGTGCTAGATAAACAATGTATCACTTTGCCAAAGTGCAAAATGATCAAGTACCCTGGTGTATACTCATAACTCAACCATTTCCTTGGTCTTCTTGTTATCCCATTGTTTTCAAATCTTCATCAGTCAATGGATAAGGTACTCAAACATACAAATATAGTCTCACCAGTTAAGGGTTGACATCAATGACAAAATAATGATTGTCTACATTGTAGTAATCTTTCCAAGAATCTCCCTCTTTGGCATTCATGGCAACACTTAAACTATAAAACAATAATTTCCAACCAAAGTTACCATACAATCCAAAAAGTTCTTGTGTTCCTGATATGAAAAAATCTTCATTAATGTCTTTACCTTCATTCTGACTCCCTCTGTGTCTATAATCACACTGATATTTTCTATTACTATTCAGCTCCCTCTTTCCATAATATCTCCCTTGTATCTATTGTTACCTGTTGTTTTAGCAATAATCTCCCTCTTTGATAACAATGCCAAAGATTTTGACATCTTTATCATGCAGATTCTTATGTTCTAATCTTTGTATCATGTTGTTCCTATCATCTTTGTGTATGACTGATCTACTTTTCTATTCTTTTTTACCACTTCAAAGTTTTTAGGTAGCATCCTAAAAATGTGACTTACTATGCATCAATGTGTCAAGTATACTGATTAAAAAGTTTGATGCAATAGTACCATTCTCAACTAGTTATCCTCTGCTAGGGGAATTACCCCCAATTTACCTCTTAGATACTCATAAGCATCCTTGGGTAATGCTATTATAAATATGTTTGCCAACTGTTCCTTAGTGTTCACATATTCCAGTCTCACTTCCTTCTTCTAAACTAGCTCCCTCAAGTAATGATACTTGATAGCTATATGTTTTTTCTTAGAGTGCATTACAATATTTTTTGAAATATTAATGGCACTCGTGTTATCACAATATATGAAAATTGGTTCTATGATCTCCTCTTTCATACCTTTCACTAGTATCTTCAACCACACAATGTTTGAACAATTAACTGTTGTTGCCACATACTCGGCTTCAACTGTAGATTGTGAGGTGCAATTCTGTTTCTTGCTTGTCCAGGAAACAAATCTTTTCCCCAAAATAAATTCTCCTCCTATGGTTCTTTTTCTATCATCAACATTACCAGCCCAGTCAGAATTAGTATAGACTCTGAGTTCAAACTTGTCATTCCTTTTGTAATATAGGCCATAGTCTTCTGTACCTTTCAAATATATCAGAATTCTTTTCATTTCCATTATATGTGTCTCTTTTGGATTAGCAAAAAATATAGCAACAATTCCAACTACTAATGCAATATCAGGTCTACTGTGTACAACATATTGTAGCTTACCAATCATTGATCTGTACAGTGTTTGATTTACCTCTTTTTTATCATAATTTTTTGTCAACTTCTGTCCAGTAGCCACGGGTGTACTCATTGGTTTTGAATCTTCCATACCAAAAGTTTTTAGTATCTCCTTGATATATTTTGATTGTGTAATATAGATACCATTCTTCATTTGATGTATTTATAGTCCAACAAAGAATTTTATCTCACCAAACATAGACATTTCAAATTCATTTTGCATCTCTTTTTAAAATGCTTTACATATCATATCTTGTCCACTGAATATGATGTCATACACAAAAATTTCAGCCAATAAAATTCCTTTACCTTTCTCTATTTTCAAATACAGATTGTTGTTGTCATTAGTTCTTGCAAATCCAATCTTCATCAGATAATTGTGTAATATTTCATACCATGCTCTTGGTGCTTGCTTCAGTCCATACAATTCCTTGTATAGTCTGAAAACCATGTTCCTCTTACTAGGGTCAACAAATCCATCAACTTGTTCAATATATACTTCTTCTTCTAGTATCCCATTTAGAAATGTAGAATTCACATCCATTTGATAGAATTTAAATCCTTTGTAGGCTGCATATGCAAGTAGAGTTCTCACACCCTCCAATCTTGCAACTGGGGTGAATGTCTCTCCATAGTCAATTCCTTCCTCTTGTGCATAAACTTCGCATAACAGTCTTGCCTTATTCATTGTTACCTCTCCATGTTCATTCAACTTGTTTCCAAATACCCACTTTGTACCAATTACATTTTTGTTGTCAGGTCTAGGTACTAGTGTCCACGTCTTGTTCTTTTCAATTTGGTCTATCTCTTCATTCATGGCTTGAATCTAGTCTTCATTCTCCAAAGCATATTTTACTGTCTTAGGCTCGAAATCACATAGAAAACATGTGTCTTCTCTTAATTTGCCTCTTTTCATAACTGCAGAATCCTTTTCTCCTATGATTTGATCAGGTTTATGGTGCCTTCTTACATAATTTGCCAAAGTAGGCTCTTTCTCAACATCATTTTGATCATTCAAGTTTAATTCAGGATGAAACTGTGACTTGGCACCTCCATCAGATAGCTTAGCAATCACCTCCTATTGCCTGAAAATTTTGTTATGTGTCTCAAAAGGTGCATACTGTTGCTCGACAACTTCATCTTCAGTTTTGTTTGAATTCTCCTCTTCAGGATATGTGAAAGATCTAGAACTTTCAGGCTCAACCATGCTTTCAGCTTCATTTCTTTATGCATATTCATCAATTCTAACATTTTCACTTTCCACAATTTTGTTAGTGTTAGAATTCAAACATTTGTACTCCTTACTCTTAGTAGAATATCCAAGAAATATGCCTTCTTCTCCTTTAGCATCAAGTTTACCATTTTTTTTATCCTTCAGTATAAAACATTTTCTCCCAAAGACTTTAAAGTAACTTACAGTAGGTGCATATCCATACCATAGCTCATAAGGTGTAGAATTTGTACCTTTCTTGACTTTTACTCTATTTAGGGTATAAATAGCTATACTTACAACTTCTCTCCAATATTTATGTGCAACATTTTTCTCCATCATTAATGTTCTGGCACAATCCATGATAGATCAATTTCTTCTCTCAGCTATACCATTCTATGGTGGCGTCCTAGGTGTTGAAATTTGTCTTTTTATCCTGCAGTCATTGTAGAACCTGTTAAACTCATTAGAAATAAACTCTCCTCCTCTATTAGATCTCAGACATTTTAGACTCTTACCTATTTCCTTTTCAACTTTTTCCAAGTACCACTTAAATAACTGAAATGCATCATATCTTTCTTTGAGAAACATAACAATCATCATCCTAGACTAGTCATCTACAAATAGTATAAAATATTTATCTATGTAGTAGCTTTTCTCACCAATAGGTCCACAAAGGTAAGTATGAACCAATTCTAATATATTCTCAGAAGTATGAGTTTTTCTTTTAAAACTAGATTTAGTCATTTTGCCCAACTGACATTGCTTACACATTGCATTCTCAGGTTTCTTTAAATTAGGCAGCCCTCTAACCTTTTTTAATTTACTTATGCTTACTAAGTTATCAAAGTTAACATGACATAGCCTCTTATGCCATAACCAAACATCATTATATTGTGAAAACAAGCATGTCTCTTCAGCTAAATCCAGATAAAATAAGTTACCTTTTATTTTCTCACCACCTCCAACTAATTCTCCATTGGCATCATAGATCTTTTCTTTCCTATGATGGAACTCAACTCTGTAACTAGAAGTGTTCAGATGTGAAACACTCAACAAGTTATACTTAAGATCATCAACCCATTATACATCATCACATCTAATCTTATTAGTCAATTTAATTGATCCTTTCCCTTTGATTCTACAAGGTGTGTCATTACCAAACTTAACATATAGACCTTTGCATTGATCTAATGTTTCAAATTTGTCCTTATCACCATTCATGTGATGTGAAAAACTACTATCAATAATATATTGATCACCTTTACTCATATAAGATATTAGTGAAATTTTCTAATCATCACTAGAATCATCTTTCATTGCAACATACACTACTTCTATATCATTTTCATCAGATTTGTTAGATTCACCGTCAGAAGCTTCTTCAGCTATATAGAAAGATTTCTTACCTTTGTCTTTATAGTCCTTCTACTTTTTGTAGTCTTAGTCATCCTTTCTTTCCTTATATTTGTTGTCCCTTCTTTTATCCTTCTCATTCTTGTCAGGACATCTAGCAACAATATGACCAATTTTGTTATAAGAAAAACAAATAATAGGAAGTTTACCTTTGAATTTTCATTTTCCTCTTGCTAGTCTTCTTGCCATAAGTGCCTCAAGCTCTTCTAGATCATCATTTGAGGTGTCACTATCACTATCCACACATTTCGTTCCTTTCTTTTCTTTTCTGATGACCATCTGTGACTTAAATGCAGATTCAACAGCTTGTGGAGTATAGTTGTCAAAATTTGACATCTCAAATGCAATAAGTCTTCCTACCAGACTTTCCAGAGTTAAATTGTTATTAGGAGTACATCTCAGTTCTTGAATTGTAGATACTCTAATAGAATAAATAGGAAGAATTTTTCTCAGTACCTTGATCATGATAGTATCTTCAACAATGACTCCCTTACCTCCTCTAATAGCATTTACAACTTCCTTTATCCTATCATAGTATTGCACTATATTTTCTCCTTATTGCATTTTTAAATCATCAAACTTACCTCTCAAGCTTTCAGATTTGGCTCTCAGTACATTCATATCACCTCCATAGATGGTTGTAAGGGCATCCCACATCTGCTTTGCACTTGTACAATATTTGATGTCCTCAAATTCATGATAGTTCAGAGATGATGAAAGTTCTAGCATTGCTTGATTATGTTCATGATTCTCTCTTAGTTGTGCAACATTCATAACTCCAGTAGGGGCTACATATTCTATTTCAATATGTCATTTAGTAGAATCACCAATACCAGCCAAGTGAACTTTCATCAAACTTTGCAATGCAGGAAATTTTTCCTTGTTGATCTTTGGTCCATCCCTTTTATACATCTTTGATCTTTATCTTTAAGTACCTTCAAAATTTTCAAGAGAACATAGCTTTGATAATAATTGTTAATATGAATTTAAAATAACTAAGAGGGGGGGTGAATCAATTATTCTCAGGTCTAGCTATGCCCATATGAAAATTTAAATCAACTTCAATAACTCTTATCTACTTGGCAGTAATAAACAACAAAAGTGTGCAGTTTACTGTACTCATGAAATAATTTTGCAGAAACTTAACAATAAAACACAACAATAACATTCACACATTTTGACACCGTGATTTAACATGGAAACCCAATATGGGAAAAACCACTAGTAACATGGTACCAAAGTTTTACTCTTCTAAAGTAATGCCCTATGAGGAGCCAACCTTGTTAAAGTTTACAAAACACACTGTCAAATGTGACCTGGTTAAAGGATTTAATCACCCTGTTAGGAGTGGCCTTGTTAGAGGACTTAGAACATTCCAATATGAATGTCACCTTGTTTAAAGGATTTATACAATGACTGTTAGGTCAACCTGGTTAAAGTATTTGAACTGATACAATGGATAGAAAGTAATCAACAGGTGTGATCTGATACATACAACTTACTTTCCAAATCTAGATCCAGCTTCAGCTCTAATGCTAATTCACTAAGTGGCCTCCATTCTCATCTCAAACTTTAGATCTGCTTGGAAATCTGTCAAGCAATCTCTGTCTGCTTCTTTGCTCATCCTTCTCTGCTAGGGCTTTCCAATCATTCAATTAACCATGTGACACTTTGCATTCAACTTCTCCTTTTCTTGGATACCATAACAATAACCACAGTAGGTTATATTATACCTCTTCACCTAGGTCAGATATATCTTTTTCTACTTAATCAAGATTGTAGATCTTAGGCTAGGCTAGATCCAATGGATCTTTCCATCTTTACATTTAATTTACTTCTCCAATACAGTCATTAATTTACCATTGAATCCATGTACTAATAACGATTTCCCATGCATTAAATGAATATGGACCAATCTTAATTAATAATGCATATCTGAATAAAATCAATTATGTTGGCCATAGATCTCAAATCTCATCAATAAACAAAATACTATTGCTCAGCCTTTCATTGTCTCCCTCGGCATTTTACTGGCGCTCGGCATCATCTTTTCTTTGCTCAGCATCACCTTTTTCTTTTCTCAGAATCGACTTTGTTTTGCTTGACATTGACCTTCCAGTGAACTGTCAGTGCTAGATAAACAATGTATCACTTTGCCAAAGTGCCAAATGATCAAGTACCCTTGTGTATACTCATAACTCAACCATTTCCTTGGTCTTCTTGTTATCCCATTCTTTTCAAATCTTCATCAATCAATGGATAAGGTACTCAAACATACAATGATAGTCTCACCAGTTAAGGTTTGACATCAATGAAAAAATAACAATTGTCTACATTGTAGCAGTCTTTCCAATAGTTGAAGGGAAGGTCAAGATCAACAACATGACATATTGTATCCTAGATAACAGGGCCCACTTGGATGGGTAATCATATGGTGCCTTCAGAAGTATGCTCTAGATTTTCATAGGCTTTGATGGTAATGACTTCATTTGTTATATATGCTTCAGTGCAGCCCAACTATTTTATGAATTTCAGAGTAGACAGATTTAGGGCCCTACCATTATCTATCATGACCTGTTTGATGGAAAAATCTTTAACCATGACAGGAATATGGAGTGGGAGATTATGATTAGATTCTGCTAAGGGTATGTTTTTTGGTTTAAAGGAGACCCCACAAGATGTAGACAGGTGTCCGACAAGGTTTTGGAATTTAGTGAGGTTGATGTTGCTAGGAACACAGGATTCTTGTAGGGCTTTATTGAGGATCTCTTGATAGGTGGGTTAAGTGCTGAGGAGATCCAAGATGGAAATTTGGGCACGAGTATTCCTTAGGTGTTCCAAAATTTTGTACTGGGTACCAGCAGATGGAAGGGTACTTGTACCTGCAACTGTTATTCAGCCTCGATGAGTGGTGACTGTGCATCGATTATCGACACCCTTGACATGGATGACATTGATTGAGGACTGGACTTGGGATATGCAGCCGATGAGATTATCGTAGTTGATATATGCATTTGTATAATCTTTTTTGTTGGCATTTTCTTCTTGTTTACCCTTCCCCTGGTAGGAGGATTAAGTTGGATTGCCTGGGCCTTTACATAAGGTGTGTTCAGGAAATGCATTTTGATATATTTTAAGGCCCACATTTGGCGATGGTTGGGTAGGAGAGTCCACTTTGATCTCTTTCTATTCGATGAGATCCTGGATGTAATGTTTTAGCTTCATGCATTTTAGAGTGGTGTGCCCCTTAACATGGTGGTACTCACAGTACTCATTGTCTTTATACCAAGTAGGCTTAGGTGGTGAGTCATCAAATGGCTACATTTTTGGATACATGACATGGTTAGCTTGGACCATTCTATGGAAGATGACATCTATGGGTTCACCCAAAGGGGTAAATGTGTGTTGTGGTGCATTCAAAGTGTGAGGCCTCTGTTGTCCATGAGGGACTGATATATCATTTTTTTGGTTCATAGGACCTTGGTAGTTGGGTTGATATGATGTCCCTAGAGGGGGATAGATAGTTGTGCCTTGAGGGTGCATGTTTTTTTGGTAATTTGGTTGGGGATGCTCAGGAGTGGGTTTTTGATACATGGGAGGAGGTTGAGGGTACACTAGCGATGCTTGCTGATAGGTTTGGGTAGGTGCGTTAGGACCAGCTACCACAACTTGAACGTGTTTGGTGTTAGTGGCTCCGTCAGTTACTGCATTCTTGTTCATGTTCTAGTACTATCATCAATCATTATTGTGTTTGTCAGGATGGGATTCTTTGTAGTGCTTAATGTTTCCATCTTCTATGAGACCTTGCTCGAGATCCATTCCTTTAATTCTGATGTCTTGATAAGTTTGTATGCAATTCATGCCCATGTGATAGGAAAGTTTAGGATGGAGGTTATTAATGAAGATTTTGATAAGATGTTGCTCAGGGGGTTGATATGATAACCTTACAGTGAGCCCTTGCTAGTGCTGAAGGTAATCGGCCAAGCTCTCTCCTCCCTTTTGTTTGGAATTGCATAGGTCAAGGAGTGAGAGTACATTTTTTATGTTATGTGCATATTGGGCCACAAAATTTTTAGATAGTTCAGCGAAAGTAGAGACTGTGTCATAGGGGATTTTATAGAACCACTCGAGAGAGGTTCCTCCTAAGCTCATGGGAAATAGTCTCATGAGGAAATTATTACTTTAGGCCATTCTTGACATGCCATGTAGAATTCCTTCACGTGGCTCACAAGATCTCCCTTCCCCCAATATTTATGAAATTTGGGTGTCTCAAAATGCTTGGGGAAGGGTATGTTAGTGATAGATCGATCAAATGGATAAGGACACACCTCTTCAAACTTGAATGTTTTAGCCTTGGTCCCTGCTTTTAGCTCTTTGAGAGCATTCTTCATTTCCTCCCATTCATGGCTAATTTGTGGGGGAGGACTATTAACCGTGATTGCATGGGTTCTATGAACTTGATATGGATCAAATGGTGAATATGGGAGATTTTGTGGGGGATATTTTGGTGTTTGATATGATGGTTGTTGGTCAGCGTATATAGGCAATTGTGGTGGAATTTGCAGCTAAGGGGAATATTGTAGTGGAGGAGGTGGCGGCACTTGATAAGGTTGTTGCAACTATTGGAAGTATGCTTATATTTGTTGAGGTGTTATATAAGTGGGCTGAGCTTGTTGCACACCTGCATGGGGTGGAGGATAAGAGTTATATGGTGGAATGCCCCCAGTGGCTGTAGAAAGGTAATTGGTGTTACTGGGAACACTGAATTGTTGTGGAGGTGGAATGGTTTGTGATGCAGCGGAAGATGGCATGGCTAGGTAGTTGGCAGAATGAGTTTGTTGTTGCTACATGGGTTAGATGAAAGAATTAGAAAAATTCTATAGTGGTTGTGCCATGAAGGGATTTTCCCCCTATGTTTGTGGTTGTAGCTATTGTGTAGCTTGGATGGTGGGTTGTGCAGCTACGAAGGGGTTGATTTATTGTTGTTGTGCTTGGGATGTGAATGGGTTGGTAATTTGTTGTTGCGGTTGTTTGGATGGTTGTTGGATGAATTGTTGTTGCCATAGGTTTTTGCTGCTATTGGATTGGTTTTCTTTGTTTGCTGGATTGACTGGTGTTGAATAGGTTGTTGCTGCTGTTGGATTGGTTGTTTCTGTTGGATAGGTTGGATGAGAATTTTGGGTATGAAAAAGGGATTGGTAGAGGATTGTTGCATGGGAGGATTTAGATTGGTTTGAATTTGTGGAAAAACTACTAGCATACATTATGATCATGTTTCTAGTTGAGCATGGAAAGTGGACCCTTGTGGATATAAGGGTTGGTTATAGGAATTGGTAGGTGGCATGCATGTGGTGAAGAAAGGAAAAATATGCATGGAGACTTCGGTGCTTTGACATTGTGAACTGCTTGTTGCACCTTGAATGGGCTATGTAGGGATAGGTGGAATGGTGGTTTGCTGCACACTAACTCGTGGTGGTGGAAATTGTGCTACAAATGTTGGGAATGTTTGTAAAAGTGGAGCGGCTATGAAATGAGGAGGTACTTGCATTGCGATAGGGGGTATTGCTTGTGCTGCTGATGTTGGATCAAGAGGTGGGGCTCCTGAGGTGGATGAAGGTGTTGTGTGCATGATGGAGAGTGGGATGGAAGGTTGGACTACTTGTGCGATAAGAGTTCCCACCTATAGGGCTCACTAAAGTGGATAAAAAACTTCATTTGTAGTGGGATGAGGACGTTCCCCTAGAAGTGCCATAGGTCATGTGACAAGTGTGGGTATAATCCAAGGTGGGAGTTGAAGTACTTATTGCTGAATGTCCAAGAGTACCTAATTGTTGTTACATCCACTCATGGTGTTCACCATGTGGACATGTCTTGGATGATTGATAAATGTTTCTATGGTACTCATGGTAGGAGTCTCATTAGTATCTACTTAGATGTGCTCAATTTGTTTGTTGGGCTGTGGCACATAGGTAACCATGGCGTTAGTGTTGTCAATCACAGGATTAGATGAACTTGCAGGAAGATTAGGGTCCATGTTCTTCCTCTTCTTAGTGGCTTGTGTGATAGGTGGCATGAAATGACTACCTTAAGGGGATATGAGATGCAAGATGTAATGCAAGGATGTGCCTAGGAAGCTAAGGATGATGGTGTTAGAATAGTCCCAAAGGATAACTAAGAGGGGGGGGGTGAATCAGTTATCAATAACTTTAATTCTTTTCCTTCCTTAACTTCATAATACAACAAAGTAAATGCTTAATTAGATAACATAGTAGAGAACACACAATTTGATTACGGGGAAACCAAATGGTAAAAACCCCGGTGGGAATTAGTACCCATAATGAACTATACTTGTTTATAGTAATCCCTGTTAGAAGATATTTCAACCCTGTTAGGAGTTGTCCTTTACAATGCAATAAGTATAGTGATGCAGGAGCATCCTGGGTGTAAGAGCAATCTTGCATCACCCAAAAATATTTCTGTTTTTATATTCAATAAGGGCTATTTTGTGCAGAGCTGCTATTTATGGAAAGTTACTATTTTTGGT
>MU226249.1:5266694-5284777 GCA_018584345.1 Thuja plicata
ATTTTCCTTTTAAAGTATCTCTTTCCTTTTCCCACTAAGAAGTTTTCAAATCTGATTTTATCTGTTGAAAATATCCTTGAAAATCTGTCACATTTTCCCTTTGAAAATCTGATCTTTCCATTAAACTATCATCAATGCCCTTAATGTCTGCAGACATTGCTTGTTCCTTTAGTCAATATTATCAGGCTTCTTTTGCGCCCATCCCTGTACTGGATCCTGCCTGTGGACATGTAACCTAGATTCATTAGCCCAACTCTGCAAGTATACCTTTCCATGAATGCTCACCAACTGACCATAACCTCTCAGGATGAGAAGTGACCCCTGACGGATACCGCTCAATTTCTCATTAATGAGTCCTCTATCATGACCATGCCTTTGCCAGCTGCAACTGAGAGCAATAACTTCTGAGTGGACTCTGCATCTTTTTCCATGCCTCTGAATCTTTCTTTCTTCACCGACATTGAAACAAATCTAATTCTGGGATCAACAGACTCTCTGTGCACGGCCTTCTATAATTGAAACCTCTCTGATTAATCCTGGAACACGAGCACAGAGAAATCATGGCGGACGAACGCTCTAGTGCCAAATCTGTCACCAAAATTTCAAATTCGAAGTCCTGCGACCTCGCGACCAACCGTTAGTCTCCTTGTCGCGAGCGTTTTCTCTTAACCATGGTCTAATCTTCAGATTAGGAAAAAATGTAATTCCTTTACCTCGGTAACCCAAATCTTTCCAGCGATGAGGCAACCATAGTGGAAATCTAAGTCGCGCAGGGTTAACCTTAACTCAGTATCCTTCTCCAGACTACGCGACAAGCCGTTGTTCTTATTTTCATGATCTCTTTGGTCGCTTAGTCAGGAGATCCTGTGTCTGTACCTTTAACTTGAAGTACGTGCCTTTTTTCTGTTCACAGCGACCTCGCGACATACCCTAATCGCTTAGTCAGAAGCACTTTTTACCTGGGGCACTTTTATCACCAGACTTCGCGACCACCGTCAGATCCTCTTATTCTTCCATCGCACGGCTATCTTTTAATCGCTATACATTTCCTCATGCCCTTAAATCATCAGGAGACTTCACGACTGAGGGAAAACATACCTTAGTCTTGTTATCGCGTGATCCATATTCTCCTTCTGGCGACCCAGCGACAACCATTAGCACTCTGACAGATGTCATCTTTTCTTTCGTCCACTTTATGCATACTTGAAATCTAACTCACGGCCCTGATCTGGTGACATGCCGACTGAGGGAACTCTCTTAGCATGAAACTGTTAGTCGCTGAGTCGTGACTGTTATCTCTTAACCGCCTTTTTATCACCAGACCACGCGACTAAAGAAAGAACTTAACTGTTTGACTGAGCTGATCCAGCGACAATGCGACATGAAGTAAGGGCAAGGTCGGGAGACATTTCTTTGACTTGCCATTTCTTCTCGCGATCACCGAACTGAGGCGGGTCCCATTCATTTTTAAAAGGTCACAACATGATATCAAGCGACAACCCGACTACAAGGAAATCGCTAAGTCTCGAGACAAAGATGGAATATTCTTTTTCTTATCAAGACTACGCGACATAAGGCAAAAATGAAGTCGGGGAATGATTTAGCATATTCGTTTCTGGTAAAGAGATTAAGCGACCTAACTTAAGGCACATGTCTTCAGTGACTTGGAAAAAGTAATGATGAAATAGAAGACATAGCCTAGGGTTTCAAGATACATCGTTTAAAACTTGGTTGCTAGGGTTTTTTCAAGGTTTTGACAATTTTGGCAATGTATAGGTATAAAAACCTGAAAATTTGTAGAGTTGAAGCCAAACTGAACAAGAAGGGACTAAAATGGATAAGCCAGAACCAAAAAAAGGATAAGGAACCAGGAGAACCGCCAAAGAAGAAATATCACCAACAGACTCACTGTCCAAAAGCTCACTGCTTAATGGTGAAGGCTAAAACCGTCTGTATAACATATATGCACTATATTTGATGATGAACTATAGAGTAGACCTTCTATCTTGATCAGTTCTAGTGTAATACAATCTTTTACTTCTTCTTCACATAGACTCTTGATGAATGAACCACATCTGATATTCTTCTTTGTACATCTTCTATCTCTTTTCATATCATTCACACTTAGCGTATCACAATTGAATTTCTATAAGTATCTTTCTCAAAGTATGAGATCATGGGACCTGTAAGACAACTCTTCATAACATCCTTGTTAGCTCTACTAAGCACGCAAGAATAATTACAACCGTGCAATTATAAACTGAATAGACATGATGCTTCACTAAGTCGGCCTCGCCAAATTAACTCTAAATTTGCAATCTTCTTGAAACACGTTTGGCACCTTTAGATAACTATCTTCAACTCATAACTAATCATGAATATACACAGACATATCTTGAAGATAGGTGCAACTCAAGAAACATGTTACATATGTTGGCTCTGAATAGATACTCTTCCAGAACTGTAACTGCCAATAACAGAATTATAAAACTTGACTGAAACATCATATCTGGATCTTCGTGTATGAACATAACATAATAAACATGTCAACAACATGTATCTAACCATGCAAGTCATATTGATCAAATTTGACAAAAGAAGCATTTAGATTATATTTTCCCATAAAGCGAGCAACCTTGTTGTTGTATATCACTTTATCAAATTGTTCTCGTTTATAGGTTTCTTGCTTCATGGAATTGATTATGTGTTGGTACTTGTTAGCCTCTTGAGTTGTATTCTTCTGATCTCTTTGCATGGGTGGTAACAGAGTTTTTACCTTCTTATGCTTCTTAAAATCGGTCATGTCCTAGAAATAGATCTAATTTTGAATGAATAGTTGGAGGTTTTAGGACATATCTTATAAAAGGACAAATTTTGAAGATTGGAGCTCACAGTAATCTGCAAAAAGATCTTTTTTTGATGATTTGGCACAAGTTTGATTTCTGTCTAATTTTCAATAGGTTTATTCCATGGCAAGAACCAATTTCAACACAATCAAATAAAAAAATACCATGCATGGGTCTGAAGACAATCTGAAAAGGGACAAAGCAACCTTGAAGGATACAACCAAGTGATAAATTGGTTGTTGGGTATTATGTTTGTGTTTTGGATTTCGCTAATTTTCTTCAAACACTTCAAGCACAATTCTACCTAAGGAGTTGGCTTGGAATGAAATATTATAAACCCATTGCTTGGTAGTCCTTCAACTCACACAACAGTGTCACCCCCAAAAGGGTGCCCATATTTTTTCCTTTTTCTAGGTATTGTTGTCATGCTACGAAGATCTCTTTCACAACA
Organism: Thuja plicata; assembly: GCA_018584345.1. NCBI lineage: Eukaryota > Viridiplantae > Streptophyta > Pinopsida > Cupressales > Cupressaceae > Thuja > Thuja plicata. The sequence continues at coordinate 5,269,992 of MU226249.1, forward strand.
TAATACCTTGGGACACATATGATGGGAATCTTGGGGGGAGCTTCTTCCCTCCCCTTGCACTATAATAAATCACTATTCAGAGATGAAATAGGTTTCTTCTATGCTTAGAGTGTTTAGTAAGTGTCTTTGTTTGATTGTATCCTCTATGTCTATGCAACCACTATTCAGGCGTATAGCCCTATAGAGCATCTTGACAAAAGTGGTCACGTAAAAGTGATTGAGACCATGAGGCTACACTTAAGTTAGATGAGAGACAAGTATAAGCTAAAATTCTAATCAAATCCTAAGGATTTAACCCCAAAGAGTAAATTTGGTTAACGTGAGATAGAGTGGTGTGGCTTACACCTCGTTCTCACGTGGGTCATTCTTGGGAGATTTTTCCCTCAACCGGCAGGCCCATCTAAAGGATTAACTTGAAAAACAAATTGGATTGGCGACAAAAAGGAGTCTGAATTTATGATTTTCCCACAAGGGGAAAAGAGCATACTCTCCTATCCTATAGAATTTTCTCCTCAGACACGCAAGACAAGTTTGTTCTTTCCCAAATATTTATTTGTTTAACACAAAGCAAGTGCATCTAGATTTTTGATCTTCCCAAAAGGGAAGAGAGCATAATCCCCTAACACTTGTTTTGGATTAGACAAAAATATCTATCTAATTAGTCTATGTGCCTAGAAAAATGCTAACAAGGAGGGTTGTTTGGTTGATTGAAATTGAGGCAACCTGCAAGACAAATAGTGAGTAGTTTGCGAATTGACTTCTTTGACCAGTGGTGCTGCAAGACAACTGATTAGTAGTTTAAAAACCTTAGCCTTTGACAAGAGTTATAAAAGAATCACTCAAAAGTTAGCAAATTTATCAAAAAACATCTGTCAAATCACAGACGTCAATTCAAGGTGCAAACACAGGTTCTATATTTCAACTCAAAAATGACAGAATGTAAGAAATATGCTAGAAAAACAAAGAAAATAGGAAACTACTATACTAGTCGGAGACGTTGATTCATGAAATGTAGATGCCGATCGATGCTTTTTATGAACTGGCATTTATACAGACGCCAAATTATGAACTAGCATTTTCACAAATGTTGTTGTATCTACAAGTTCACAAAACACAACAAAAACAACAAACAAAGGTATTGTGCCTTCTTTCTTAGTCTATAATTTGATCAAATTTAGCCATTTTTAGATTATCCAAACATTTAAAAGCTATTATTCTTTAATAAATTATCACTGCTAAAAAATAGAATGCTTAATTACACAAAAGAAGTGGGAAAGACAAAAATATCATGATAAATGATCAACTATGCTTGGAAAATCCCAAATTAACAGTGTCACACGGAGACACTGATTCAAGTCGTATACGCTAGTTCATTGCAGATGCTGAATGAAAGTGCAAAGAGAAACCAAATTTATGCAGACGCCTTTGTGTAAAACACAGACACTGATTTGCGTGTTTGGAAAATTTTGAGAGAAAAAGATAAGAAATTAGAAGGAGTTTAGGGACGTGGGTCCCACTGAGAATGCCAAAATGTGTATGAGGAAATCTTCAACCTATTGGGAGAAAGATCAAACATGAGAAGTTTAGTGAGTTAGCACATATAATCCATGAAATAAGCATAAGACCAAACATGAACTCATCATAATATCAGATAGAACTAAAAATAAGAAAATTGCACCCTATTCTACTTATTTGATTTGTTCTTTTAGATTAAATGTGCATGTGCTCTCTCAAACAAAAATGAAATATATCCCCAATGCAATGCAAGATTGGAAACAATGAAGCAATTCAAGAGCTGGTATGAGGAACTAGTCTCAAATTATTCAAAGGATGATCTAAACTAGCTATGGAAATGATATGAAAAATATTCAAGATTGAAGCTATGATTCATTATCCATTATCCTAGTAATAACTAGTCTATTTTACCACATTAGAACCATATGTTGACATCAATGAAAAAACATGAATTCCAATAGAAAAAAAAAAAGAATCATTTATAACAATCTCCCCTTTGGCATTTATGGAAACATATGTGAAAATCCATCAACCTAAAAGTACTTAATACAATCTTCTCAATACCCTCAACATAGTCCTTCTTGAACTTCTCTCCAATACAATCTTCTCAATATCTTCAACACATCTCTCCATAAATAGTAGGGATTTACATCATGAATCTTTCCCCCTTTGACATCAATGGAAAAGGGTTCCATTAACCAATCTCTGACCATCATAACTCTGCAAGGTGTAGTGATGTAACACAAGTCTTTCTCTACACTGTCTTCTTCTAGGGTATCCTTAGGTCACTTCACTAACCTATTAGGGCTCTAATATGACCCTACTCTCCTTAGGATTCTTTTTTCAAGATATCACTCCTTTCAACTTGTGAACACCACTTAAGTAGAACCATAACTCTTCAACACACCATCTAGGCTCTCAATAGCCCTTCATTCTCTATCTTCCCAAACTGATCCAAATGGATGCAAAAATCTTTCATATGGAAAGGTAATCTCCTAGATAGTTTATTGGACCAATTAAAATTTCCACAAATTCCTTTTGGATTGAAACCCTAAATGAGTTCCAAGAGCCAAGCCAATTTCACCCAAAAGAGGGCTACAAGCATTATGCCTAATTAGGCTCTTTTTCTACAATAAATTGTAAAACTCCTTAACAATTTGGAAAAATATCACTAGATACAGATACCCTTTATGAAGACACTAAAAATTTTCTAGGTCTTGTTCCCCAAAAGTATCCGTACAGTACCTCCTATAAACATGCCTAAAAATATGGGTTTCTAAGCAATTTTGTCTGTCTGCACAAAAGAACTTGATCTTGGCATACTAAAATTCTCTCCCAAACTTCTCCTCTAATTTGGGACTCCACACACTACACTACCCCTCCATAATCACATATTGAAGCAATGAATTCTTTCAATCCCTCCCATTAGCTCTGCAACTTCTCATGATCCCTAGCCATGCAACTGTGGCTCGCCTAGGGCATCATATTAAAAATGCCTCCCATTCTTTCTAGGGCCCCTCCTTCACTATAAAATGTGTACATGGATTCAGCTCCCTAATCCCACAAGCTCGTTGAGATTCCATTGTGGGAAGAGGATCTATGACTCCATCTTCATAAGGTGCCTAGTTCAGACCAGCGATTAGACAGAAAACAAAAAAAATTACAAGACTACCTATAAAATCACAAAATGGAAATCCAACACTAGACATAATCTTAAAAACAACTACTCTAATAGTTCCATGGATTACACTATTCAATTCAATCCATAAAAAATACTATTTTCATAGTAAAACACTAACTGTGATTGTTCTTGCTATTATCAAGTCCGTACACACACTTAAAAAATTAAGCCAACCATTTCAAAAGGTTGAGGATAGCCTTATGTATTTTACAAAGACCCAAAAACAATAGTTTTAGATAGTTATGAAACCAATTTCTCAAAGTTGCAATTGTGCAACAAATGTTGTCAATGACAACATTGACAACTTTTACATCTTTTTGGTTTTTCTATTCAAAATTGGTCATAAGTCCACCAAATTTAACCAAATGATATTCTAAGGTGTTATAACATTGAAATAGGACCTTAAATCCCTTTCTTTTCCATTTTGACATCAAAAGGAATAAAAAAACCCTATTTGACCTAAAGTGGACAATCCTACAACTAAGGTCACAAAGGACCTATTAAGGCATCCTACACACTAGGACTTGTTTAGTCCCCTTATTGCACTAGTGGTTTGGCTAGAACCACTAAAAGCAAAAAATAAAATAGAAGCCCTAGGTTCCTTTCTAGCCCTACCTAGGTGCTCATGCACCATACTCCCCCACAAAGGAAATTTATGTCAATCCAGTGGACAACAAATCTTTAGAGATGCCCACCTTTTTAAAGTCTGCTTTTGCAATCCATGAAGCCTTTGATTCAGGCCTATGCATCCACTAGATTAGGTGTTCCATGTACACCTTGTGTCTTGTAGTATTCTTGACTCTTGAGTCCAAAACTTTGTCAGCTTCCAACTGAAACTTTGGAGGTAATACAGTATTCTCAACATCACCACTAACCCCTTGACTACCTTGACCATTCTCTGACAATTTCCCTTTGAATTGGATCAAGTCTTGTAAATTGAACACTAGAGATATGCTCAAATATGATGGTAATTCAATTTTATATGCATTAGCCCCATATTTGGCTATGATCTTGCAAGGTCCCATCCTCTTCATCTGCAATTTGGTAGGGACACCCTTTTGTAACTGAGATTTGTTCAAATAAACCATCACATAGTCACCTATCTCAAACTGAATGTCTTTCCTCTTTCTATCAACTTTGTCCATCAACTTTTGTTGACTGTCTTGGATTGTCTTCTTGATTTGGTCTTGTATCTCCTCCATAGTGTGGCTGAAGTCCTACTCACTCACGTACTCCATGTTAGTAATAACTGAGAGAGGGGGGGGGGGGTTAATCAGTGGCCTCAAAAATTAATCATTAAATCAACCCTTAAAACTTATAACCACTAATTATGTCTCAAGTTATCTTTTGTCCTATAAGATGTATGCCTTGAAATACTTTAATAACTTTCTACTTGTCAGATTGCTTTGCTAATCTCTATTTTGTATGATTATTAACAAGCAGTAAACTTATTACTGAAACACAGTAAATATGTAGAGTATGCCAATAAATCCAGAAATGCATTTGTGAAATGTAAAACAGTAAAGTGATAAACCATAAACACATAAAACAAGGATTTTAATGTGGAAACCCTGTTAAGGGAAAAACCACTGGGACCGGTACCCCAAATTTTCAGTCTTCTGAAGTGAGCCCTCTTAAGAAACAACCCTGTTAAAGGTTACAAACATAGTGTTAGGTGTGACCTTGTTAGAGGATTTAGAAATAGTTTGTCAACTAGTATCTAACATCTAATGCTACCATCCTTGATCAAACACTCACTTGGCCTATCAATAGGTATCAGACATATCCAATGCTACTTTTGTGATCAAATTTTTTGATACTCCTTGGGATGTATCTCAATTGAAAAATACTTTTAATTCTTGCTCGGTTAAGAGGCTTATATGCTTCAATGGTTAAACTGAAACACTAATGATCTATTCATACATACAAATCAATTATAGATTTTTAGATCTATTGTAGGTCCATTACTTCACTGATCAATATAATCAAATATATACCTTTTCTCCACACTTGTTCTACTATGTGATGCTTGTCTCACTATTCGTCGGTGTTTGCAGAATCTAGCTCTTCCCTTTAGCTTGGTTATCAGGACTGAATGAAGACTTTCTTCTCCTTCAAATTTTCTTTAGCATCTTTCCTCTACTCTCTTGTTCACCCCACACTTTGTAATGAATTGGGTTTGTCTCTATATAGACATGATTTCCTCTTTTCTTGGCTTTCTTGATTCTTGGCATGTTCCACAATTCTTTATGATAGATTTAAATAAAATTTTCTATTTGATCTTGTAAAGATCTTCTTGCCAACTGGACAAATCATATTTAAATCAATTACTTATCTCTGGCTTTATCTTGATGATAAAAACAATGATAAGTATCTGTTAACTCTATCTTTAGCTTCTTGACAGCTAAGCATTTTGTTGTTTCCTAAACACTCTATTCTATCGGTCAACACTTCAGTTAGTCATTGGTGATAAGTGACTGTTCTATTAGTGTGACTTTAGTTGTCATTGAGATCTCCATCCTTATCTTTTCTGTCGAGCAACACTAAATTTTTTTCCATCGGTAATGTTGTGCATTTCCTCGTCGAGCAACACTGTGACTTTTTTCTTTTACTTTGACCGTCGGGTGCACTCCATCAATGTATGTAGTCACTTAGTGAGTACATGACTTATATGCATTACTAATAGCATAGCCTTTGATTCATCAGTTCTTTGAAGTCTTTGGCAGTATTATAATGACCATACAAATTATATCAAGTTGACGTCAATGACAATACAATACATTAACTAATTTAATGCCTTGCATGATCATCAACTCAATATCTTCAAACATTCAATCAGTTACATGTCATCAATCTCTCCCTTTGGCATTGATGGAAACATACTACAATATCATGTACTATACTATTGCTAATACAATATGAAATATACAGTTTCATCAAGCTTTCCTAATGTAACTTATTACAAATGTTTGGTTTTTGGTAAGCTCAAGTAGCTTTGATTTGATTCTTGTAGCTTTCTTTCTATCTTCAATCCTTTCATTGGATGGTTGTAGAATATTTCTTTCTTTGATGTGATGTTTTCTCCTTCTGTGTCAAACTCTCTCCCTCTAACTATTCTCCTTTTATGTGATGTCTTTTGTCAGCAATTCTCTTCCTTTTTGTGTACTCTCCCTTTCTTATTACATTGTTCTCTCCCTATGGATATTGTGATGATTATGTCTTTCCCTGAGTTGATACTGGATATAATCTCTGTATGTATGATAATGAGATATCTCTCTCCCTTTTATAGAAATGCCAAACATATTTTTGTAACAAATATTTGACAGTGAATTGGATTCTTTATATCCATAATATATTCCTTGAATTTCCCATTCCATCGGTAACAAATCTGATGCTTGGTGTAGATATATACCTTTATTTGTATAGATTTATCTCGAAGTCCATCTATTTTCTTGCATCAACATGAATTATATTCTAATAATATGTAGAGTGATGCAGCCTTCTAGTCAACTTACTGACCAGTAGACAAGGGTCTGACCCCTAGTCTTTTTCTTAAGTATTCAAATGCATCCTTGGGCAGTGGCTTGGTGAAGCTATTGGCCAATTGTTCCTTTGATTACACATACTCAAGTATCACCTCCTTTTCCTAAAAAATTTCTCTCAAATAATGATACTTGATGGAAATATGCTTTGTTTTGGCATGCATGACTGGATTCTTGGAAATGTTTATTGCGCTTGTATTATCACAATAGATAATTACTGGTTCTAAAAATTTTCATATTCATACCTTCCAGTAACTGTTTGATCCATGCAATATTTGAGCAGTTTGCAGTAGAAGAAACATACTCTACCTCTGCAGTAGATTGTGAGATGCATCCTTGTTTCTTTCTGATCCATGTGACAAGTCTGTTACCCATGAAGAATGCTCCACTAGTTGTGCTCTTCCACTCATCAAGATTTTTAGCCCAATCAGCGTTGGTAAAGACCTTAAGTTCAAATTTTCCTTCTCTTTTGTACCATAAGCCATATTCCTTAGTATTCTTCAGATATCTTAGGATTCTTTTCATAGTATTCATATGTGATTCCTTGGGATTAGCAAAAAACATAGCAACTATTCCTACTGCATGTGTAATATCTAGTCTAGTATGTACAACATACATGAGTTTTCCAATCATTGATCTGTACAATGTTTGATTTACCTCTGATGACTTCTCCTCCTTTGTCCATTTGCATCCAATTTATATCGGTGTTCCAACTGGTTTGGACTCTTCCATCTTGAATATTTTTAGTACTTCTTTGATGTACTTGGATTTTGTAATGAAAATACCTTCATCTTGTTGTTGTTAGAAATACTGAGATGGGGGGGTGGTGAATCAATATTTCACTAATTATTCTATTTCAGAAAATTAAACATAAATCAAAGATACATCCAATGAGTCTTAACATAAGAACACATAACACTTGATATGATTACAGGGAAACCTTGATTAGAGGAAAACCCTGGTGGGAATTAGTACCCACAAATAGTTTGTACTAGTTTCTTATGATCCTTGTTAGAAGATCCTTAACCCTGTTAGGAGTTGTATTTACAATGTATGAAGTATAGTGACCTTGTTAAGGGTTAGACCCTATTAGGAGTCTTTTACAATAACCATGTTAGGGGTGGTGGACTCACTTTCCAAGGACTCTCTATCCAAATGGTGAAGGCTACAACCTTCTAGATCTTTGATACACATTGTATCTACAAGGTGAATTGCAATTGTGACACTGCTTGTCTGATCAGTTCCTTTTGTTTGTTGATGCTTTAACCTCTTGATGATCTCTACAAAAATCTTTTCTTCACTCTAAAAGCTTCTACTTCAATATATATATCATCAACATATGACAGATATATCTTTGTTGCTTTTACACTTTGCTCTACTTTCTTATCTCTAGCTTTCACAACTTCTCCAATCACAAATGACCTTCTATAAGTACTTCCTCAAAAGACACAAAAATATCAGCTTTAGGAAACCTTTTTTCATCTATCTTGATCACTTACATAACCACACAACCCTTCATTAAGTCAGCTTAACATTAATTATAACTACTTTACTCAAACCAAACAGACGCGTCTTTTCACACAGTACGCTCCACCAAATTAGCTATAACTAATTATCCCAGATGAATCAAGTCATGCACTTTTAACCATAGATTTTAAGGTCACTAAAAATGATTAATCCAAAGGTGAAATTCCTAAGGATAAGTGAAACTTCTACGCCAAAAAAATCTCTGTCAGCTCTTTCCACGATCTTTGTCCTGTTCTGGCATTCACTGGTTGTACCTCTTCAACTGGTTGTATCTTCTTCATACTTGAAGATCTGATCATGCTCTCTTAGAATTAGAATTTAAATATACTCATAAGCTTATCTTAAAAGACACATATCATTTGGATAACAAATGAACACACGCTAATCAAAACTATAACAGTATGTTCCTTGCTCTGTCCTATTTTCTATACTTAGCCAATTTTTGATCTTCTTATAATGTGTGCTGACTCCAAAACTTCATATGAATTTTTTTCCATAATGAAAAAAATTAATAGAGTCATATAAACCAGTATATTCAAATTTCCAACAATCTCCCCCTTTGTCATTAATGGAAACAAAGGAATATGGCAAAGTTACTATTTGTATTCTTATACAAAAACTCTCTATCTTATATCTCCCTCTTATCATATACCAGAATCCATATTCTTCATACTCTACTCCCCCTTTGACATTAATGACAAAGGTGCTCAAAAACACTTCTATGTACTTACTCAGCATACACATCTAGATATGCAGTTTGCAACTTCTGGATCTGTTTCTCCCAAAATGCAATCAGTGAATTTGACAATCTGTGGATGGGTGCATAATGCATATTGTAGCTTTTCCATCTTCTCCAATTCTATGCTAGGACCTTAATCATATGAAAGAATCCATATTATATAAATTACTTTACTCCCCCTTTGATATTATCTTCTTTACCTTTTGCTGCAAACTCTTTCAAGGATGCTTGACCAGCCTTGAGTGAACTAAGATCAAGTGTAAATTTGCTAACCAATTCACTGAGCCTCTTCTTCATATACTTCTCTTTTGCAATAGCTGATTTATTTTCATGACTCCTTCAGATTATATACTCACCCTTACTTATTTACTCCACATGAGTCTAAGTCTGTTATGGGTGTCAAACTTGACAACAATGATGATGAATTGTCCATCACTTCAGTATTCTCTTTTCTACTTCCTTTCCTGTGATATCTAAAATCAATATATCTTCTAGCTAATATAAAGACTCTCAGCCTCTTGAGTACTCACAAATGTTTCTTCAAACTTGTCTAGATTAGTATCCATTTCTTCCATTGATACTTCAACATTATCAATCACTAATGTATCCTCCATGTCCTTGGCTATGGGTGCATAATCCTGTGGACCTGTCATAATAGTTTTATCTTCTTTTTCACATGATATTTCAAATTGTATCTTCAATCAATTATGTTCTTACGTGAACACTCTTTTGTTGTATTCACTCTTAGATGATCAATAATAAGTGTGCGCTTCCAAGGATAACATCAGGTCGGCTCCAAAAAATTAAATTATCTCCAACGACTATACTAATACTTTCACATAGAACACTGCTCAACAATTTTTTTGACACATTCCGCTTCATGAAATTTATGCACTGAAGCATACTAATAAATCACTTCCAAGATGTCTCAAAGAGTTTCTTGATATTAATCTCTACTGAAGAATGTAATTATGATGCTTTGCTACTCGGTTGCACGTGCTCCTTTGATTATCCAACCGCTTACTCGATTGCTAAGTAAGTTTTCAACTGATTTTCAAAATGACGTGTCTATGCTTGGGCTTCATTTCAAACTCAAGTGACTTTGATTAAAAAATGACGATTATCAATCTCCTTTCTTCATTGTTGAGAACAATTGTAATGCATTAACAATACAACTACTAGGGATTATATGATATTCAATCGTTTATTCAGACCGTGAGTGAGGACTTGGTGATTTCAAAGTAGATTTCTATCATTAATACTTTCCGCATGGACACAAAAAGAAATTGTAACTTCCGTTCTTGTTCCTGATAACAATTTAGACCATGTTATCTTGCATACTTCATCACAATGTCACCAAACAATTGTAATCCAAGGCGCATACTTGGAGGTGAGTATACCAGCCATGCAGGGGTTTAGGGCTAGAATAGCTCCCCTTAAGACCATGAGGGTCAACTATTCAAAAGTAGAAGGTGCCTCCACTAAGGATGCATCTACTACCTTGTTCTCTTCATTATCCTTCTTTACTTTGACCCATATTTTATCTGATTTATCTTTAGCTTCCACAAACTTAACTTCTCCTGATTCTTCAAACAAAGACTTCTTAGGATTATCTTTTCCTTTTGTTCTTGATTTGCAAGACCTTGAGATGTGTCTAGCCTTTCCACATGAATGAAAAATGATAGGAGGTTTGATATTTTTATTCATCATGTTTCATTGCTTGGCTATGTGTCCATTGTAATTAAATATCTGACATGTAATGTTCTGAGGGCTTCTAACATTTTGCTAAGGATAAATTCTTTGTCTTTGCTGATTTTGATTTCTTTGATTATTCTGATTCTTGTTCTTCTAACTTGTTTTACAATTCATAGCTATATGACCAAATTTATTGCATGAATAAAAGTAACCATTGAAGGGTCTTATCTCTTTACAATTCCTTGAAATATTGCCATGCTTTTTACAGGCATAACAAGTATGGTCAACTATCTTGTATTCATCCTTAGGTGGTTGAATATTGTCTTTAGTCTGATTTATAATCTCCTTAGTATCTGTGATGTGCTTTGGTGCGTTCATTCTTTCTTTCATGGCATCAATCTGAATTTGTGCTTCATTGTATTCTATACCATTAGTATCTCCCTTAACCTTTTGAGCATACAACTATGATTTATATCAGATCCTTGCTTGTGTGTAACTTGTCAATATGATTCTTTTCTGCAATCAATTCAGATTCCATCTTCTCTTTGTTGTTTCTTAGCTCCAAGATTTCCATGTTTGCTTGTCTCAGTTCTTCATCTAACTTTTTTTTTTCTTTGACTTGGTCATCATAGGAATCTTGATTGTTACATATCTTTTCATCTAATTCTTCAATCTAATCCTTCAAAGATGAATTTTCTTCATTCAAAATTTTGACTACTTCTCCCAAATCATTTGAAGAACAATTCCTTAATTCTTTTTTCAGTTTCTTGATAAGTATTTGCATGCCATTAACTTTTAGTTTAAGATCTTCATTTTATTTTTCAAATGTGTCAAGTTTTTGATTATGGTAAAAACAGGTTTTGAAGGGAACCCCGAAACCCTTTAACAAAGCATAGAAAGGAAGGACATTGAAGCCCAGAGCACAACAGGCTGCCCCAAGGGAGGGAGCAGGCTACAAAGGGTCAAAACCTAGATTTAGCAATAAAACAAGAGCAAGACAAAAAAGACAACAGAAACGCTGGAAGGAAAATAAAGAGAAAGACCGCCAGCAACAAAATCATAACAGAGACTTAAAAAAGCTCTCAGAATCCACCAGCTGAGTCTTCATAGTAATCACATTCTCTCTCAGCTTCTAGAGGTTCGGATCCTCCACCTTCTGCATCTTAGATCTCGTACGGGTACCTGGTCCCATTTGCTGGGGATTAACGGAGTGTTCAGCAATGTCTTTATTACCTTCCAGCCAATTTCTAAGAGACATTAGATTCTCGAGAGTAGCCCTCATACCAGTATTCACCAGTGTTAATAAATGTTTCAACATTTCTTCATTCCCATTAATTTTATTCTGGATGGGAATCATGGCTAACTCAACAGCTTTTCTGATTTTTTCATCAATTTCTGAGCCATGTTCATAAACAGGAGTATTGGTATTAGGGGAAAGATCATTTCTGAGAGAATTCATAGAATCTTCAATCAAAGAACTCTTGTTTTCCAGCTTGATGCATCTATTTTTGAGTTCAACCAGGTTGCTCTGCACCCATTAATCCAAGTTGTTGCTATAGATTGATTTATTTTTTGCTATTTCCAGGGGTGACATGACTATGGTCCTTCTGACCTCAGAATCCATCCTTCAAATATCACTTTGAAGAGGCTGAGGTTTACTACCGTGCAAATTTCTGTCTCTAACATCTTTCATTTTCTCCTTCTCATAGCTTGGAGAGTCATGGGACTCAAATTTTTCCTCTTCCAGGACTTTAAAGCTATTGTCCCCTAATTTTTCCGCATTACTGTCTGTTGAATTAATATCAGTTTCTTTATACTTATCAATCTCTATCCCTTTCATCTCATTATCTTCTGTATTATCATTCTTCAAAACAGAGCAGAGATTTTCCTCTGTTTTAAGATTGTCACAACTTTCCTCTGGGTTTCCCTTGACATTTGTGATTTCAGGGTCCACCGTCTCCATAACCACAGGGGTCTGGGTAGAAGGGGACAACTCAACACTAGGATCCAACTGGCCTTTCTGGGTATCTTCAATTTCTGACTCCTGAGGGATGTGCTTCTCACCATCAGACTCCTCAATAAGAGGGCTAGCAGGGATGTCCAAAGCAATCTTATCCGCCCCAGCGACACCATCAGGATGCTTAACATTTTTCAGCTCAACCGGAGGATTAGAGGGAGTCGGGGCAAAGGACAGAGAGGCTTTCTTGGATTTAGAAGACTTAGAAAGGGACCCCACAGACTTCCTCTTTCTAATCTGGGTGGGGATAGGGTCGGGAATATGATCTCTGGCGTAATCAGCAATAAGGAGGATAAGACCAACATGGAGGATAGGGGCATTCTTTGTTCTGAAGTCAGAAATGCTCTGATTAAGCGACCAGAGAAGGAAGAAGGGGAAGGAGATGTGAATCTCATGTCTAAAATGATTGACAAGGGAAAAGTGGTAATTATATACCCTAGAGAATCTACCCTCCAAAGTAAAATATTCCATAATAGCTTTAATAACAGAGCCCTAGACTTTATCAATATTCTCAATTTCTACATAGTCCTTCTTACCGTTCACCAGAAGGGCCCGCTCCTCATTAGTTTCAGGAAATTTCTTGTACGCTCTGGTTCCCACTTTCACCTCTTTAGAGTAGTTAAAACCATCCAGGGGGAGACCAGTGATGTCAGACAAGACCTCCAAGCTGAGTCTAAATGATTTGCCATCAATATTGACCATGCCCTTATCCCAACCTTCCGCAAAAGATTTCGAAACATTAGAATCAAAACCATGGAGTCTCTTGAGAAAATGGTGGACCTGCCCTTTCTTCAAAATGTGCAACACTTCCTTATTCTTCTTCCACTTGCATTCCACATGCTCCTCCCTTCTGAGATCACCACCCATGATGACAATTTTCACCTGCTTGTTTTTCTCAGGCTGGGTAGCGTTATTTAGTTGAATAATCTCAAACTGGTTGATTCTTTTAATCTTAACCACCTTCCACCTCACATGCTCGGAATGACAGAAAATAAATATAATAATAGCTATGAGCATTAAATTTTGAGCTTTCATAATTAGGGTTAAAAACCACATCTTGGATATGTACTTCACCTTGATTCGGCCATCATTCCAATTCCTCCCACCCTGTGATGAATTATTTGGTAACATTAACAACCCTTTTAATGAAACCTTCTTTATGCTTGATTTTATCATGATTGATAATTGATTTGACCGCTTCATTATTCATAGATGTGCCTTTCCATTTTTGAATTCTGTCACTTTTGGCTCCAATATTGGCAAGACAATCAGGAACCTGATTAGTCTCCCGGTAATTGTGAGATATATGAATTGCTTCAAAGGTTTTAACTATAGAAATAATTTTTTGGATAATATTCTCTATAGTCCAAGAAGGTGGATTGATTTCTTTAATATTGTTAATTATGTTCAGTGAGTCACCTTCGAGCCAAACTCTTTTAAATCCCATTTCTTCCACCATCATGATAGTATTCAAGGCAGCCAAGGCCTCTGCTCTGTGATTTGATTGGAAACCCAAGGGGATAGAAATAGCACCAAGAAAGTTACCAGAGCTATCTCTGATTATGCCCCCTCCCCCAGAGATATCCGAGTTACCCTTAGAGGCACCATCAAAATTGGCTTTAACCCATCCATTTGGTGGAGCTATCCAGACAGAAGAATCTCTTTGGAAGAAAACTTGATTGTTGAGAAGAGGAAAGTTCCAATTTGACCAATTGACCTCTGGAAGAAGAGAACTAAACTTGCTAAAACTATTAGTTAAAGCAGAGCTGAAGTTCTCCTTTAAAGATCTAGAAATTATATTGAAGACAATTTCGGGTTTAGATCTTTTTTCTCTGAAGATTCTGTTGTTTCTTTCCTTCCAGATACCCCAACAAAGGTGAGGCAGGATAATATTCCAAAATTTTTTAACCATTTCATTTTCAAAAGGGCATCTCCATTGAGTAACAAAGTCCTGCAAAGAATTAGGGAAAAACCAGGCCAAATTCCAGTTTTGAAGAACCAAAGACCAAACTTTCTTGGTAAAACTGCAATGGATCATAAGGTGATCACAAGATTCAGCTTGATCAAAGC
>MU226249.1:5305966-5316201 GCA_018584345.1 Thuja plicata
CCTTAAGCCCATGTCTCTCCCATGCCTTATTAATGCCTTGGGCATTAAAGGCTCTTACATGTTCATTTATGAGTCTCCAAATTCATAAATAAACCTTGTCCCCCCTCTCTCTCTCCCATTCTTCTATAAATAGAAGCCTGTTTTGAGAGCAAATAAGCCTTCATCTTAGGATCAAATTACATTGTTACGCTATTAGATTCACTCTAGACTCACATTTCATCCATTTTAGCATGCTAGTTTATTGTTTTCATTTCATGTTTTAAAGCTAGATTGTATGCTTTTTCTCATTTTTAGTTTAAATTCAAATCAAATCTTTCATACTAGGATAGTATTGGTCACTGATTTTGAGCATATTTCTGAGGGCTAAATATGCAATTAATCATACTCTTTCTATTTAGAAGGCAATAGGCCGATATTAGTGATTTTGAACGTTTTGACTAACCTTTCAAGCTAATGCAATGACCTATTGAGTGTTTGTGTTGATTCTAACAGGTACCCATTTACACACGCACAAAATTGGGTGTGTATCCATACCATAGCTCATAAGGTGTCTTTTTGGTGTTTTTCTTCAATTGTACTTTATTCAATGTGTAAACAGCAGTATTGATAGCTTCCCTCTAGAAGATTTGGGTGATCCCTTTCTCTATCATCAGTTTCCTTGCACAATCAACTATGGATCTATTCCTTCTTTTAGCAATTCCATTCTGCTATGGTGTTCTTGGTGCAGAGACTTGTCTTTTGATTCCATGCTCATTACAAAATTTATTGAATTCATCTGAAATAAATTCCCCTCCTCTATCTGACCTTAAGCATTTTAACTCCTTAACACTTTGATTCTCAACCATTTCTTTATACCATTTAAACATCTTAAATACTTCTGATTTATCTTTTAGAAACATGACTGCCATCATTCTAGAGTAATCGTCAATAAAGAGAATAAAGTATATATCTCCATAGTAACTCTTTGTCCTCATAGGTCCACATAAATCAATATGTACTAATTCTAGAATAGCATTAGATGTATGTGTTTTTCTTTTAAAACTAGACTTTGTCATTTTACCTTTTTGACAATTCTTACACATGATGTTGTCGGGCTTGGTCATTGTCGGTAGGCCTCTAACATTTATCTTTTTGCTAATCTTTATCATGTTGTCAAAGTTCACATGATACAATTTTTTTTGCCACATCCATATGTCTTCATTTGTAGCTATCACACAAGTGGTGTTAGTATCATTCAGATAGAATAAATTACCTTTTGTTTGCTCACCGGTACCAATTAGATTTCCTAATTTATTGAAGATCTTTGCCTTCTTATTTTCAAATCCTACTTTGTGACCTAAATTATTCAACTGAGAAACACTCAATAGATTATAATTCAATCCATTTACCCAATAATCATTTTCACATTTTATCTGGTTATTCAACATTATGGTTCCTCTACCTTCAACTAGATATGAGAGTTGTTTCTACATACCTTTCTTCATCATCATCTGAATCAGCGTTTACAGCCACAAACACCATCTCGATGTCTTCATCAGATTCGGTGTCAGTATCATCATCTTTGCATTTTTCTAGGTAACTGGCCTTCTTTCCTTTGTCCTTATAGTCTCAAGTATCTCTTCTTTCTAATTTTTAGTAGCTTCTGTAATCACCTTTGTCGGACTTCTTTTCAAATGATCTGTCATTACTTCTATCATATTTTCTTTTCTTAGTACATCTTGCAACAAAGTGTCCAATCTCTTTGCAATTAAAACAAACAAGTGGTAATTTACCTTTTTATTTACCTTTGCCTCTTTGCATTCTTATCGCCATAAGTGCTTCAATTTCATCAAGATCATCTTCCTCACTTTCACTATCACTATCTTTTCTCATAGTCTTTTTATGACTTTATTTACTTATTCTCATAGAAGTTTTGAATGTAGACTCTATGTTTGGTAAGACACTATTATCAAAGTTGTTCATCTCAAATGAAATCAGTCTTGCAATCAAACTATCTAGAGTAACATTTCTATTTTCAACTACTCTCATTTCTTGAATGACAGATATTCTAATAGCATAAGTAGGTAGTAAGGTTCTTAGAATTTTGCTTACCATTGTATCTTCTTCTAGTACACCTCCAACTCCTCAGATAGCATTGACTACCTCTTTTATTCTTGTGTTGTACTGAGTGATTTTTTCACCTTCTTTCATTTTGAGATCATCAATTTTCCTCTAAGGCTTTCTTCCTTGGATCTCAAAATATTCTTGTCACCACCATGTACAAGCATCAATTTTTCCCCCATCTTCTTTGCAGTCTTGCAGGTTTTCACATCTTTAAATTCACCATTTGAGAGTGATCAAGCAAGTTCTATCATCATGAAATTGTGCTAATTCCTCTCTCTCTCTCTCTCAATTGTTTGACTATTGGTGCTCCTGTGGGAAACACATATTCAACATCTAAGTATTGAGTAACATCATTACCAATACCTAATAAGGGGAGTCTTATACTACTCTTCTATGAAGCAAAATTATCTTTGTTCAACTTGGGAACATCTCATCTGGTCATCTTGTGATCTTTAGCTTAGGTCTTGAAACCTAACTTCTAAGCACACAAGCTCTAATACCAATTGTTAGTAATAACTGAGAGGGGGGTGAATCAATGGCCTCAAAAATTAATCCTTAAATCAAACCTTAAAACTTATAACCACTAATTATGTCTCAAGTTATCTTTTGTCCTACAAGATGTATGCCTTGAAATACTTTAATCATCTTTCTACTTGTCAGATTTCTTTGCTAATCTCTCTTCTATATGATTAATGATAAGCAGTAAACTTATTTATCGAAACACAGTAAATATGTAGAGTATACCGATAAACCCAAAAATGCATATGTGAAATGTAAAACAGTAAAGTGATGAACCATAAACACATAACACAAGGATTTTAATGTGGAAACCCTATTAAGGGAAAAAACACTGGGACCGGTACCCCAAATTTTCACTCTTCTGAAGTGAGCCCTATTAAGAGCCAACCGGATTAAAGGTTACAAACACACTGTTAGGTGTGACCTTGTTAGAGGATTTAGAAATAGTTTGTCAACTAGTAACTGGCATCTATTGCTACCATCCTTGATCAAACACTCACTTGGCCTATCAATAGGTATTGGGCATATCCAATGCTACCTTTGTAATCAAAATTTTTGATACTCCTTGGGATGTATCTCAATTAAAAAAGACTTTTAAGTCTTGCTTGGTTAAGAGGCTTATATGATTCAATTGTTAAGCTAAAACTCTAATGATCTATTCATACATACAACTTAATTGTAGATTTTTAGATCTATTGTAGGTCCATTACTTCACTGATCAATATAATCAAATAGATACCTTTGCTCCACACTTGTTCAGCTCTGTGATGCTTGTCTCACTATTTGTCAGTGTCTACAGAATCTAGCTCTTCCCTTTAGCTTGTTGATCAGGATTGAATGAAGACTTTCTTCTCCTTCAGATTTTATTTAGTATCTTTCCTCTATTCTCTTGTTCACCCCACACTTCATAATGAATTGGGTTTTTCTCTATATAGAAATTATTTCCTCTTTTCTTGGCTTTCTTGATTCTTGGCATGTTCCACAATTCTTGCTAATAGATTTAAAGAAAATATTTAGTTTGATCTCATAAAGATCTTCCTACCAATTGGATAAATCATCCTTAAATCAATTACTTATCTCTGTCTTTATCTGGATGATAAAAACAATGATAAGTATCCATTAACTCTATCTTTAGCTTCTTGACAACTAAGCAGTTTGTCATTTTCTGAACTCTCTATTCTGTCAGTCAACACTTCAGTTAGTCATCAGTGATAACTGACTTTTCCGTCGGTGTGACTTTAGTTGTCATTGAGATCTCCATCCTAGTCTTTTCCATTGGCAAACACTGAAATTTTTTCCGTTGGTAATGCTGTGCATTTCCTCATCAGGCAACACTGTGACTTTGTTCTTTTACTTTGACTATCGGTACACTCTATTTGTGTATCTACTCACTTAGTGAGTACTTGACTTATATGCATTACTGATAGCATAGCATTTGATTCATCAATTCTTTGAAGTCTTTGGAAGTATTATAATGATCATATAGATTATATTAAGTTGATATCAATGATGATATAATACATTAACTGATTTAATGCCTTGCATGATCATCAACTCAATATATTCAAACATTCAATTATTTACATGTCATCACTTCGTGCCTCCAAGATCCCTAAGCTCACACACACCCCTTGTGGGCATCTCATAAACAATATCAAATGAGCTTCTCCCTGTCATTGTAAGCATATTCTTCTTGGGGAATGACCACATCCCATGTCTAACCATACTCCTTGGTTAGGCACCTCAATAGGTTACCCAACACTCTATTGACCACCACATTTTAGCCATCAGTCCGAGGGTAGTAAGCTGAACCAAAATAAATATTGGTACCCAATATAGTCGACAATGTCCTCCAGAAATGGCTCATAAATTTCACATCCCTATCTGATAATATACTTATGGGAAGACCATGGATCCACACAATATCCTTAAAGAACAAATAGGCTATGTGGCTAGCATCATTATTAGTCTTACATGGTATTAAGTGACCCATCTTGCTAAATCTATCAACCACTACATAAATGCTATCATATCCTTGCTTAGTTTTCAGTAGACCTACTATGAAGTCTATGCTCACACACTCCCATTACTGATTAGGGACTGGTAAAGGCTGATATAATCCTACATTATTGATTCCTCCTTTGTATTTCATGCATACAACACACTACTCCATATATTATGAACATCTTTTACCAACTTTGGCCTATGGTAGAACCTTTACACAAGCTCTAAGGTTTTGTTCATACCAAAGTGACCACTTAAACACCCATTGTGTTTCTCCTTTATGAGATGCATTCTCATAGATCCTCTTGGCACACATAACTGATTACCCCTAAATAATAGTCTATTTTGCAAAGAAACTCTGAGAACTTGCTACGGAAATGGTTCTGAAATTCAACACATACCTTTTATGCTTCCCCAAAGTCCTCATCTGCCTTGTAGAGATCTCTAAAACTATCAATGCCAATTCTAATCAATTGGACTTCTTGGAT
This sequence comes from Thuja plicata, assembly GCA_018584345.1. Classification (NCBI taxonomy): domain Eukaryota; kingdom Viridiplantae; phylum Streptophyta; class Pinopsida; order Cupressales; family Cupressaceae; genus Thuja; species Thuja plicata. The sequence continues at coordinate 5,311,081 of MU226249.1, forward strand.
TTTTAGCAACCTCCTACTTAGTGCATCTGCAACCTTATTAAGCTGCACTTTCTTGTGCTTTATTGTAAAGGTAAATTCTTGTAAATACTCCATCCATTTCAAATGCATATTTCTTAGTTTTTCCTGAGTATTAATTTAACTAAGGGCTTGGTTGTCAGTGAACACCAAAAATTCTTTGGGGAATAGATAATGCCTCCATTTTCTAAGGGACTGAACTAAAGCATAAATTTATAATTCATAAGAAGAGTATTTATTCTTAGCCTCATTTAATTTCTCACTAAAGAAGGTAATTGGTCTACCTTCTTAACTCAATACACCCCCTACTTCTATTCCACTAGCATCACATTCAATAGTGAACAATTTCTTAAACCTTGGTAATTGTAGGATGGGCTGAGTGGCTACTTGTTTCTTAAACAACTCAAAGGCTTTCTCTTCTTCTAAAGTCCACCTAAACTTATTTTTTACCCCACCCTTAATGGTATCCAACAAAGGATCACAAATACCACTGCAGTTCTTGATAAATTTCCTATAAAATTGGGATAACCCATGAAAACTTCTTACCTCACTTGTTGTGTTAGGTGGAGCATATTTTAGGATAGCTTCAACCTTGTCTTGATCCATCTTCAAGGACCCTTTGGACACTAAAAATCCCAAATACACAAGTTCTTGCTTGAAGAATTCACACTTCTCAAGATTGATAGCCAATTTCTCTTCATGTAATCTCTGCAACATAGCCTCTACATACTTGATATGCTCTTCCTTTGTCTTGCTAAATATCATTATATCATCAAGATATACAACTACAAAATTCCCTGGGAAGTATTTGAGAACTTCATTCATGAGCCTCATGAATGTGCTTGGAGCATTTGAGTGACCAAATGGCATTACAAGCCATTCATATAACCCATCTGTAGTCTTGAATTTTTTTTTCCATTCATCCCCTTCTTTCACCATAATTTTGTGATAACCACTCTTTAAATCCAACTTGGTAATGTACATTGCTCCTCCAAGGCAATCCATGAGATCCTTAATCCTAGGTATGGGAAACCTATACCTTATTTTGATTCTATTTATAACCCTTGAATCTGTGCAAAGTTTCAATTTTCCTCCCTTCTTGGATGCCAACACAACTGGGACTGAACATGGGCTTATACTCTTCTTGATCAAGCCTTGATCCAAGAGTTCTTTCACTTGCCTTGCCACTTCCAAATTCTAATCAGGGGTTAACTTGTATGCTACCTTATTAGGCAAAGATGCACCAGGGACAACGTCTATTTGATGACTTACTACCCTTCTAGGAGGTAAGGTAGCAGGAGTTCCATCACTTACTATGTCTTTATACTTCTCAAGTAATGCTTGTATCTTTGATGGCATTAGATCCTTAACTATTTTTTCTTCCTCCTTAGGTCTAATCAAAATAGCATATCCTTCATTATTATCTTCCTTGAGATCCCTCACAATCTCCTTTCCACTACACAACATAACATTAGGAGTCTTGGACTGTGGCTCCTCTTCTTCTAGAAAAGACTGAATATTGAAAGTTTTTCCTCCTTTATTTAAAGATGGATTTCTCTTTCCCATCATATACTGCCCCATTGTCAAATTTCCAAGGTCTTCCTAATAGAAAATGACAAGCATCCATTGGTAGGATGTCACACAAGAGTTTATCCTTATACCCTGTTATAGAGAACTCCACCCATGTCTTCTCATTTACCAATACACTTTGGCCTTTGTCGAGTCATGTAACCTTATTGGGATTCACATGGGGTACTTTGGTCAACTTGAGTTTATTTACTGCTTCCTCTAAGATGATATTATCAGTGGAACTAGAATCCACTATCACCTTACAAAATTTTCCAAGGAGCTTGCATCTTATCCTAAACAAAGCCCTCCTATGGTTGGGCTCATCTTTACTTGGTTGTCTTATCAATACCCTTCTAAACATTAAGTTCTCACCCATCTTTGAATCTAGAAGGTTAATCTTAGGTGCTTTGACACTTGAGGTGTCCTCATGAGCATAAGCTATTCTTTTATCACTATTTGATCTAGTAGGCTTGTCAAGACATCTATATGTTGGGTGGCCTAATTAACCACAATTGTTACACTTCATACTTACAAAGTATTAGTTACTTCTATCTCCTCTCCCTCTACTAGAACCTCCTTGATTGCCCCTGCCTTTGTTAAAACCCCCTCTTGGAGTGCTTTCAATACTATGTTCTGTCAGCTTGTTCTCACCTTGTGACCTTTGCTCATTGCCTCTTCCTTGATAGCCTCTTCTTTGACCCATTTGTTCTCTTCTTCTACCTCTATTGTTCTTGAATCTAGAATCACCCTTATTTTTATTCTTTTCTTCCACTCTTAGGGCTAGTTGATGACACCTTTGCACTATGGTTGGTGTGCACAAACTAATTTCTTCTTGGATGTTCTATTTCAATCCACCCAAGTACCTAGAAAATTTGATTGATTCCTCTTCTTGTTTCTTAGATCTAAGACATAATCTTTGGAATTCCTTTGTGTATGAGGCCACATCTAAGTCTTTTTTTTTCAAGTTCTATCTTTTCATATGAAGTTGAATCTCATAGTCTTCAGGAAGATAATTCTCCTTTATCTTGGTCACCATTGCATTCCAGATTGCTATAGGTTGCTTACCCATCCTAACCCTCTCATCTTATAGGTATGTCCACCATGTTAGGGTTGACCCTCTGAGTCTTGATTTGGCCACCTTGAACTTTTGTGCTTCAGTTACTCCTTCACACTCGAAATGATTCTCCGTTCCTTCAATCCAATCCTTTACTGCCTCTATGTCCATCTTTCCACTAAACAGTGGTATACCTCCAATGCCTTTCCTCCTAGGGATTTTATGGCTTTTACAAAGGGCTCTTCATTCAAGATAGGGTCTAGTTCAGGGATAAGGTCTTCTTCTTCTATATTTTTACCTCTATCACTGCTTTTAATTTCTTTATTTCTAGCTGCTCCATTAGCAACTTCTTCTATCCTTATCTTCATTCCTTTTAAGGGTTCTTCAAGGAGTCTGTTCTTATCCTTTTTCTCATCCATATCTTTAGACAAATCTGCATTTTTCACCATGATTTATTCTCCTAATGATTCACCCATAGTTGTAGACATACACTGACTTCCCAAGTCTTTAACTTGCTCTGATACTACTCTGATGTAACACAAGTCTTGCGCTACCCTGTCTTCTTCTAGGGTATCCTTAGGTCACTTCACTAACCTATTAGGGCTCTAATCTAACCCTACTCTCCTTAGGATTCTTTGTTCAAGATCCTAGTCCTTTCAACTTGTGAACACCACTCAAGTAGAACCACAACTCTTCAACACACCATCTAGGCTCTCAATAGCCCTTCATGCTCTATCTTCCCAAACTGATCCAAATGGATGCAAAACTCTTCGATATGGAGAGGTAATCTCCTAGATATTTTATTGGACCAATTCCAAAGTACCAAAAGTCCTTTTGTATTGAAACCCTAAACAAGTTCCAAGAACCAATCCGATTTCACCCAAAAGAGGGCTACAAGCATTATGCCTAATTAGGCTCTTTTTCTACAATTACTTGTAAAATCCTTAACAAGTTGGAAAACTAGTACTAGATAAAGATACACTTTATCATACCTCCTATAAACATGCCTAAAAATATGGGTTTCTAAGAAATTTTGTCTGTCTACACAAAAGAACTTGTTCTTGGCACACTAAAATTATCTCCCAAACTTCTCCTTCGATTTGGGACTCCTATACACACTACACTACCTCTCCACAATCATAGATTGAAGTAATGAATGCTTTCAATCCCTCCCATTAGCTCTACAACTGCTCATGATCCCTAGCCATGCAACTGTGGCTCGCCTAGGGAACCATATTAAAAATACCTCCCATGCTTTCTATGGCCCCTCCTTCACTATACAATATGTACATGGAGTCACCTCCCTAATCCAAAGCGCCCGTGCAGATCCCACAGTGGGAAGGGGATCTATGACCCCATCTTCATAAGGTGCCTAGTTCAGACCAGCGACTGGACAGAAAAAAAAAAAGAAATTACAAGACTAACTATAAACTCACAAAATGGAATTCCAACATGACACAAAATATTAAAAAAAACTACCCTAACACTTCCATTGATTAAATTATTCAATTCAATCCATAAAAACACTAACTCTGTCTGTTCTTGCTATTATCAAGTCCATACACATACTTACAAAATTAAGCCAACCCTTTCAAAAGGTTGAGGATAGGCTTAAGTAGTTGACCAAGACCCAAAAACAATGGTTTTAGAATGTTATGCAACCAATTGCTCGAAGTTGCAATTGTGCAACAAATGTTGTCAATGTTGTTAATGACAACATTGACAACTTTTACATCTTTTTAGTTTTGCTATTCAAACTTGGTCATAAGTCCACCAAGTTTAACCAAATGCTATCCTAAGGTGTTATAACATTGAAATAGGACCTCAAATCCCTTTCTTGTCCATTTTGACATCAAAATGCATAAAAAAACCCTATTTGACCTAAAGTGGAAAATCCTACAACTAAGGCACAAAGGACCTATTGTAATGTCCCCCGCCAGGGAACCCATAAGAAATCAGGTCTATGACCTAAAATTACAATTAAAAAATTTTCTTTTTCCTATTATTCTAACTTAACATCATTACCATTTACAAAAACATTCCTTAAGGTTCCCTTAATGAATTCAATTACCATTATTAAATATTTCATTTTATTACTTAATCGAGAAAATTCTATGTCCATTACAACTTCAATTTACATTGATTCCATTTCACATCAAAACCAACTACATTAATGAACTAGTGGAATTAATTTTCCTTACCGACTAACACGTAATTTACCCCTAGAAGTGAAACAAGCATAAATTACTAATCACATCCACTAAACAAATTTATTCTTTCATATTTGTTTACTCCTTAACATTATCTATGCTCAATCCAGTTGCACCATCACTCAATTAAACTTCTCCAATAAGATTCCTTACTTCCTATCTTCATTTCAAGATAATAATAGAAAGAGCACAAAGTACTTATCCATGTATTGATAACCAACATAAATCATCAAATGAATCATTTTTCCATAAGTTTAACTTCCACAAATTATC
>MU226249.1:5329833-5365813 GCA_018584345.1 Thuja plicata
AGCTTTGCAATATTTGAATAGTCAAGGAAAGTTGAATCAAAGGCATTTGAAATGGGTTGAATTTTTGCAGAGTTATACATTTGTTTTGAAACATAGGAGTGGAAAGTCTAACAGGGTTGTAGATGCCATTAGCAGAAGGCAACTATTGTTGATAGAGATGCAGATTGAGGTGGTTGGGTTCAATGAACTCAAAAATTTGTATCCAAAGGATCCTGATTTTGGTGAAGCTTGGAAAGCTTGTACGGAACCTGTTACTATAGACAGGACAAAATGGTTGGATTTCATCATCCAAGATGGTATGCTATTCAAAGGGAGTCAGTTGTACATTCCACAAAGTTCTATGAGGGAGAATCTCATCAAGGAGAAGCATAGCGGAGGATTGGCTGGACATTTTGGTTGTAATAAAACCCTTGCTTTGGTTAGTGAGAATTATTATTGGCCATAGTTGTAGAAAGATGTGAAGAAGTTTGTATAGAGTTGAAAATTATGTTAGATGGTGAAAGGAGTGAAGCAGAATATAGGGTTGTATCGGCCATTACCTATACCAGAGAAAACTTGGGAGGATATCAGTATGGACTTTGTTCTTGGTTTATCGAGGACTTAGTGGGGACATGATTCAATCTTTGTGGTGGCTGACAGATTTTTGAAGATGGCACATTTCATTCCCTGCAAGAAGACTAATGATGCTGTTCATGTAGAAAAATTATTTTTTAGAGAAGTGGTGAGGCTACATGGTTTGCGAAAGACCATAGTTTTAGATCGAGACACTAAGTTTGTTGGATATTTCTGGCGTACGTTGTGGAAGAAGTTGAAGACAGATTTGAAGTTTAGTTTATCACATCATCCACAGACTGATGGACAGAAAGAGGTGGTGAATAAGAGTTTGGGGAATTTGCTGAGATGTTTGGTTGGAGATAAGCCAACAGGATGGGATTTGATTTTACCACATGCAGAATTTGCATACAATAATTCTATCAACAGGAGCACTGGTAAATCACCATTCCAGATTGTATATGCAAGTAGTCCAAGAAATGCATCTGAATTGAGGAAGATAGATAAAGGAGAAATAAGTAGTGCTAAAGCTGAGGATTTTGCAGAACATTTGAAGAACATCCATGAGGAAGTGAGGAAGCACATTACCAAAATGAATGCACAGTATAAGGCTAAGGCAGATAAGAAAAGGAGACATAAGGAATTTCAGGTTGGGGATGAAGTCATGGTTCACTTACAAAAGGAGCGGTTTCCAGTTGGTACATATAACAAGCTGAAAATGAAGAAGTTTGGACCATGTAAGATACTGAAGAAGCATGATTCAGGAAATGCATATGAGGTAGAATTGCCTAGTGAGATGAATATTTCACCAATGTTTAACATTTTAGATTTGACAGAGTATCATGAAGGAGGTGTTGAAGATGAGATCATAGCAGCACAGTGGAGTATTCCAGCAAGTAGTTTAGATACCAAGGAGAATGAAGACATACTGGACAGTCGTGTTGGTAGAAGCACAAGGAATAGTACATATGAAGAATATCTGGTCAAGTGGGAAGGATGACCTATTGAAGATTCATCATGGCTGACAAGGGAGGAGGTTAACTATCTTGGTTTTCCTCTACACACCTGAGTCATGACAGGGTCACTTCTCAAATTACCCTGGGTGTCTGATGCAGGAGCATCCTGGGTGTAAGGGCAATCTTGCATCACCCAAAAATATTTTTGTTTGCTTTTCAATAAGGGCTATCTTGTGCAGAGCTACTATCTATGGAAACTTTCTATTTTTAGTAAGTTGGTCACATGATCTCAGAATGTTCTGATTTCACATGTGGAGGTTCATCTCAGTCTTATTAGCCTACCAGTAAAGTTTCATGCCTAGATCAGGTCTAGTTTTGAAGATATTGAAGATTTTTAGTATTGGCAGCAGGGTACAGAAACTTTGAATTCAGTTTTGAAGGCTTTAGAGGCCCCGAATGAGGTCAAAAATTTGGGTGACAAGCGCTTGCATAAGCCAAGCATTTAGAGCGCTTCGTGGCCTTTCTAGATTGGGGTCATAATAGTCAATCGGGTCAACTGGCGATGACTTATGGTCTTTGGAAGTTGGGTCACCTGAAATGACAGAAAATAATTTTTCTTCAAAATTTTTGTTCGGGTTTCAAAAGTTATTTTGAGCCAACTATGATGCAATAAATTGTAAAATAAAATAATTCTAAGTTTGTTCGGCCCTATGGGCTAAATTTTTGGAACCTACTCAGGCGGTGGAAATTGCCTATATAAAGAAGGCCCGTAGTGTTGTCTAGGGCAGTTTTGGGTAGATTTGGGTAATAATTTGAGGCTTTGTCCTACAAAATATTGTAAGGGGAATGCCCATGTGGATTTGCATATTGTAATTCTAAAATTTTGTAACTCCACATTTGTGGAGATAATAAGAAGCCCATTTTATGTTCTTGCAAATTGTTGTTGCTTCTCTGTTTCTGTTATGTGTTTGTGGCATTAAGGGGAGCACCCTTCATTAGGTGGTATCAGAGCGGTGGAAATTTATTATATAAAGAAGGCCTATAGTGTTGTCTAGGGAAGTTTTGGGTAGATCTAGGTAATAATTCGAGGCTTTGTCCTATAGAATATTGTAAGGGGAATGCCCATGTGGCTTTGCATATTGTAATTTTGAAATTTTGTAACTCCACATTTGTGGAGATAATAAGAAGCCCATTTTATGTTCTTGGAAATTGTTGTTGCTTCTTTGTTTCTGTTATGTGTTTGTGGCATTAAGGGGAGCACCCTTCACCATCTAGATTCTCCATGGTCTTCCCATATTATTTGAGTGGTTTTACTTTGAGATCATTGTACATTACATCAACAAGTGAAACAAGTTCATTTGACAGTTTGGTGGATTCTTCGATCCCCTATTTGATCACTGAATTTCTCCATTATATATTTTCTTCCAAAACATAAAGGATATCATTATCTACTCCCATGACGTATTTTTCCTATAGGAAATTCACCACTCTAAACTTTTTCACATGCATCATCTATGCAACCACTGTCATCTACTCGATTCTTTCTGTTTCCCAAGTAGCTATAATTATCTCCAAACTACCCCTTACAATTGAAGATTATGTATATGTCTTACTCAGGGAATTGATATACTCTATACCAACCTGAATAATGGAATATATCCATTTAGTGTATGACTTGACAATCACCCTATTCCGATGGATCTAATCCTTTATCAATATGTTCATTGGGGACTTTTGATTGAATAAAAAAGATAACTGTGAATTAGGCACAAGAGAAAGAAGATGTATGGATTTGATGTATTCAACCATCTATCTTAATATTGTCTTCATTTACTTCTTATCTTTTTCATTCTTCCATGTCCAGGAGATCATCCTCTTGGTTGATGACTCCAAATGTTTGGCATCAGCAGTGCAGGTAATCACCCCAAGATCTATCTTTTTTATCTTGAAATCTTTAGTTGTTAAATCATTAATATCTTTGTTATTTGGTGGTATTGCCACCTCTGCTATCCATCACCCTTTTTCTCAACTACTTCCACCATTGCTTCAATCTTGGGTTTTTTAAATTTTTAGTTCCTTACCCAAGCACTTACTAACCATATTGTCTACTAGCACAGACACTGGTATAGCGATCCTCTTTTTCCAATTCAATATTCAAGCCATTTAGGTGCCCCTGTAGGCATTTTTGTTGGTGGAGTTTGTAATTTAGAGGGGTTAATCATAGTTATTCTATATATATTAACCATGTCTTGATATTTTTTAATTTGAATATCCATGGCTTCGAAGACTTCTTCATTAGAATCCAAATCAAAAACTTCCTTGTCCTTTGACGTCTTCTTATTCCTTTTTCTTCTAGACTGGGTAACTCGAACAGGGGAAGAAACTATAGTGGCATATTTCAAATTCTTCTTGGGCCAATTCTTAGACTATTTTTCACCTGCAAGATCAAGAGTAGCATGAAGGTTAGTGCACATACTTCAAATTATAGAGAATTTGGGAATTTTCTTCTCCAAGGGAGTCTCTATTTCTTGTGTTGATGAATCCTCATGTCTTCATTATTTCAACCACTTATCGGTTCTCCTGATTACATTGAGTATCCTATTTTGAATATTTTTGTCCTCTCACCTATCCCAATTTATCTCTGGTATGATTTCTTGTTGTACTTTCTCTACAAATAGGGGATCAGGCACTTCTTCTCCTTCCCTCTCTTCCACACCTTTGATATTGATTGGAAATTTTAAGGTGACTACCTACCCTAAATTTAATCATTACCATAGCCTTTTCTGGACCTATAATTCATTCGTGTAGTCTTCCTAATAGTATTCAAGTTGGGGAATATGAGTGAATCCTTCTTCAATATTCAACTGAGCCACTACAAATCCCCTACTATCAAATTGAGGCCCAGTTGTAAATGTCTTGAAACTTAGCCCTTTTTTCTTGGCTTCTAGTTTGAATGCATAAGAGGTATTCTTACAATAATAGTAACCAATCTCAACAAGAAATACTACCCCTAAACTATTTCATCCCTTCAATTGTTTATCAATGTGGGCTAATTGTTTATAAACTTCTGTTAGGACTAAATTATCTAGGATGTACCTAGGGAGTTTGTGAGGTTCTCCTTGAAATCCACCAACTCTGAGGTATGTAAATCTGGAGACTTGTATGAAGAAACTCCCATAAATACTGATTAGTTATATGGATTCATCAGATTGTCTCTTATTTGCATTCCCCTATAGCTCATAAACCATCCTAGCAAAAAACACATTATTAGTCCTTGCAAAAATTATTGCATTATATCGATGGTACAATGAAGGATAATATTCATACATTTTCATGCCAGGAACCCATGGCTCATAGGGAAGACCATTCCATTCCCTAGTACATGATAACAAGTAGAAAATATAGGAAGACATGTAAAAACCTTTTTTTTTCCAAAGGCCTGGCCAAATTATCATGTAGTCCTTCTGCTATCACCTTTTCCCAATCCAAAACTTTCCCACCTATTGATGGGTCTTTGTGACAGTCTCACCAAGAATAGAGAGAGAGTTGTCACTAGGTACCAGAGTACTGACCAACTTCTCCTGAAGAGGTTTACCAGAGAGAAGGCTCTCCTAGCCTCCAAGAACCTAGTAGTTGGGTCACAACAATACAGGGGTAGCTTAGTCAAATAAGTGACTATTTGTGTTGAGGAGATAGCTAGTTTTTAACTCATCCACCTTCTGGGAACTTTTTAAGATAAAGGGATTTTGTGCAAGCATGCTTGGTTTGAAAAATAAATATAAAAAGTCAGGCCAAAGTTAGAATGATTATATATCTATAGTCATATCATAAGTTCTGGAAACATCAACAAAAGTGTAGATAAAAGAACTAACAAAAAATAAAATAAAAATGCATATATGATTGTCAACCAAACATACATCAGTAGTGGAGTAAAGTATTTTATTAAATCAATAAAGAACTAGAGCCAAGGACGTAAGGAAGCATACAACATGAAAGTATTCATGAACTCTGGAACCAGAAATACACAAAGGAAGGCTAATAGAGGTTTCTCATTCGTTCATTAACTTCATAACTACAAAATCCCTGGTGATAACATTCATGGCTCCTGGGGAGCATTAATCTACTAAAAGCTTGAACAAAGTAACTAAAACTTAAGAACATCTAGATAGTAATCGCCTATGGACAACAAAATCATCAATTCATTGACCCTTGGAATGACATCAAAATTATTATTTATAGACATATTATCTACATTAGGGCCTTAACCCATACAACCTACTTACATTAAATTACAATATTTATAGTCTATACTATCTGCACTGTCATGATCACCTTACTATATACAATCATTTGAGAAGACAAGAGAAGAAAGAAAGAAGGAGAAAAGTCTTGGAAAAAATCACAAAGAAGATTTCCCTTGTACTTGTAGATGTGATAGTACACCCTAGATGACTTAGGCCATATGCCCTCATAAATTTATTTCTAGTTCTCATTCTTTGAGTGTCATTCTCGTACGCCAGGTATTAAATGCTGGAGTGGTGCCTTAGAAAATGGGACACCTCTATAGAAAACCTTTCTTCTTTAGTCACCATCAGGCTGTGAAGTACCACCTCACACCTGAAAACAAATATTGGATAGTGATTGGTCAACTCAAAAGAAGCTACCAACACAAATCACTATAAAGAATACAAAATGGGAACCTGTAATTTTGAGATCTAAGAGCTTACACTCAAATAATAAAGAATTATGCTAACCAAACCCTTCAAAGAGGGAGAGGTTCCTGAAATCTAGGAAATTTTATTGACCTTTGAAATTTTCATAAGCCTCAAAAATATGGAGTACACCTTATTCTTCCACATCTTTCAAACAATCCCAATGATCATTAGAAGTCTTGAGATGATCATTGGCATCCCTGGCCTTCACTTTTAATTTTGAAGCCATCTTCACAGTATCATGGAATTTAAGCACCATTTGGGAGAGTCACACCATTATAGTGCTATCAAAACCTCTAGAGCACTAGAATTGTACCTTAGCCACTTCATCAAACTTGTTGAGTATATTATTGATGAGAGTATAGGTTCCAGGCCTGAATGGATCAGTTGAAGTAATTTCCTTAACAAATGTAGAATACTAGTCTAGTGGGGTCCAGACTACCAAAAGATGTTCCTCCAATACCCTTACCAGTTGCTTTCTCACCTTGAATTTGAGTGTAAGTCTAGAGTATTAGGTTTTATGGAACCTGTACGACTCATCCCCTAGGATATCTATCTTTCCCAAACCTTCCTCCCTGAAATTCAAAATTTCTCCAAAGCCATCCCTCTATTCTTCATATTTTTTGTCTCTTCTTGCCACTGAGGAATGATAGCCTCCATCAGATTCACAATGTCTTGTGCCTAGAAGAAATCAGGGAGGGACTCAAATAGGAAGCTCCTCATCACTCCAATCTGTTCATCCATCCATTCATCGATAGCCAACACTTTCCTTTTCATTGTTCCTAGCGCATTAATATCACCCTATAGGAAAAGACTTCTAGACGTAGATGGTCTAGGAATTATGGAGGAGAGGGATTGTCTCAACTCTATTAGGATCTTGAGAATCTTTTTGTTTGTGCTTTTCAGATCCTTTACTCTCTAGGACTGCTTCTCAGATTGGGCGTGAATAGCCTAACTTGCCTCATTCAAAAGATCTATCTCTCCTTTCTGGTCCCTTCTTCTTAGAGGAACCTCTGTGATTATATATTCTTTGACATATACCTTGGATTCCTCTTTGCCTACAAGTGGGGCTGCTATTACTTCCATCACATTTCCAGCTAGATCCCTCTGAGTGTTATGGAGGGTGTGAGCCCTTTTGGGCTTCTTTGCTGCCTGGCCTTTGGCCAACATATCGACTACTGACAATGGGGCTACTACCTTCATTAGAGCCTTTCTTCTCTTGGATTATACAAACCATTGTGGCGGTCCCATCGAATCCCCATTACTATCCTTAAACTTGAGTCTCAGGCATTTTTCTTAGGATCTCCCATCGAAGCATCTCTATCAGTATTACTAGGATCGTCACCTACCCTTTATCCTTTTTTATATTGTCCCCCAGGATATTCTTTGGTTGTGGACAAAAGGGTGGTGGTTGCTAACGCAGATCATTCAGATCTACCTGTTGAAGTTTTGTAATGGCTTGATCTATTTCTGTATCCTGTAATGACCTAAAAGTGGTCACCAAAACCCTAGACATCTAATCTTAGTCTCATATCAAGAAACCCTAATCTTGATAATTTAAGTGTTAAACCAAACAGGCAATTTATCAATTTAAAGCTAATCTGACTAGAATCCTAGGTCCTAAATAATCATTGTACTTGATTAAATAATTCCTAAAAATACAATATATTGGAAAATAAACCTTAAGTTAATTATTTAATGATATTCTAATATATTAATTAAATAAAATTACTAAATTGTCAATAAAATTCAAATAGGAATTAAATTAATTAATAAAAAAAATGTGCATTTAAAATTAATTAAATCTTTAAAAATGCATATGATGTCATCAACTGGTTTTTGAATTGGAAATAAATATATTTTATTCAGTTAATTTATTATTATCTTTTCTCATTTTGGAAAAAGGGTGTTAACTAAAAATTGATTTTGGAAGTTTCCAAAGTAACTGATCAGTCAGTTCAGTCAACTAACTCTTTCGACCAATCATCATCTTTGTACATGTATTGTGCTTCCTTAGATTGAATCTTGTCCACTCTTTGTCTTTTAATCTTGACCGTCGATTCAACAAAGATTTTCTATAAAAGAGAGCCTCATTTCCTTCACAAAGGATCCCAATTTTCAGCTAATGTTATTATGCAATTTTCATTTCTTAAGATTTCAAGCATTTTAGAATTTCATAGCTTTTTGATTGAATAATTGTTAGTTTACCTTCAATCATGCAAACCATAATATAGATTATATTTAAATTTGGTACTTTTAAAAGAACAAAAAAAATTCAAATTGGTGTCATAAATCAATCTAATTAGCTTGGGATCAAATTTGCATTTGCATATCATTTATAATCAATCATTTTAGCTTTCTTTAAACCCTTCATTTAGGATCTAGTGTAGTCACTGTTTCTTACAATGACCTGAGAGCAAGATTCAAACTTCTGCCTACTAGAAGGCAATGAACCAATGTCGGTTAGCCTAGATCATTTCAGTATTATGATTTTGTCATTTTCTAATAAGATAACCATGTAATGTTTCATTGAAGTGTGTGTTGCAACTACATATACCCAAAATCACATGAGTTATCTCTAAAAAGAAGAAAAAGTGCCTTCATGAAAACCTGGTAAATAGGCACCATGGTATAAAAAAGTAGAATCTCTACCGAGTAGGTGAAAACTTGGTAAACATGAGCCTCTTGTACTCAGTGCTCTATCTATCAATTCTCAGTCTTGGAAATCCTTTGCTTCAGTTTGTACATAGCTTTCAGTCACTTTCGTGACACTTTGGTTCTTCTGAAAACCCTCCTAGATTGAAACCGGTCCAAAGTCATAGTCTAGGGGCAATCAAATTAGCTTTGTCCTTGTAGCATGAGTCAATTCATTCATCACAATCTGAGTTGTTACTTAGGGGCACGGGTCCCAAATTTGATTGCATCTTTGGCTTACACCAGAGTCAGCAATCTTGTCATTTCTAAAGGACATCTCAATACCGATGCAACCTGTGTTTCTCAACACCCTAATCAAAAGTGTTTCTTAACACTATCTTTGGAAACACATGTGTTTCTTAACACACATTAGATACCGTAAATGTAAACAATAGATCAATAGCAATCAAACACATTTCACTCACAAGCACAATGATGTTTCTCAACACCTCATACATGTACACATCTCAAAACTTTGAAACTGGCTGAAGTATGCTGAACTTTTATTTGTATGATATCTATCCTTATTGATTTTTGGTGATATTTTCTCTATCTACTACTTATTGGTGTGGTCCTAATGATCCTACAATTTCAAATAGATAGAGTGTATGTTATAAGAGCTCCTACATTAAGTTGGAAAAGCCTCACAGCCCTCGATCCTATTTATTTGTATGCCAAGGTGAGGTCAGAACTATCTCCTTGACTATTATTTCTCTGCTTGTTTATGCAAGATCGCACTCATGGTTATCTTGGCTTTGAATGCCTTGATACTGGTGTGTTGTGGAAACATCAACTAGAAACAATGTTTAGGTCATCTCGGCTTTTGTGCCCCAATGCTTATGTTAGTTTCCCATATCTTATCCAATGAAAGTCATATTCATATTCTTATGGTTGTAGTGGCACTAGTAAGGATTTTATCAACTTCGATGTTCCAAAAATTCTTGATGATGAAAAATTTCAAAGCTAAAGGTTTAGTGACTACACGTTAGCTTGCATTCATGTTAGTCTTGCATCTACATCTGCATGGTGTTGAAATATGCAAAATAACTTTATCTCTCTCCAATGTGAAGGATCTGAGACTCCAATCGATCAATATTCTCATTTTCAAGTGGTTAGTTATGCGTGAACATGACACCCCTTACAAATTTGACTATCTTGATTCTATTTTTAGGATCAAAATCAAAATCTAGTGTTTGACTTTTTCAGCCAACTGCAACTAACCACATGCACAATCAGTCTTCTGGAGTCCAACCAATGGAAATCTCTCATACTTTTCTTCCAGTCAATCCATGTATCATACTTTTGGTCAATCCTAGTCACCAAGACCTCTCATAGCCTCTATCATAACCTCTTGGGACCTCCTTCTAATCAGATCATCTTCTTCTTGCATCATGTTATCAATCCAAATACTTCTAATCACTGGGGCACATAGCCACATTTTGATTTCTCACCCGAGGGGGCAGGATCAGGACATCAACATTCTAGTACTCACATCTCGAATCAAGACCCCATCGCTTGGGGCATCTCAGCTTCATCACACCAAATCAAGTTGAGATCATCTTAAATCAGTGGTCTTATGCAATGGTGGACACACTCAAAACCAAACAAGATTGATCTTATACAAGTTGTTCATTATTGAAATAAGATACATTGATCAAATTGGCTTCAACACTTCAAATCAAGTCAATTTTCCTGCTAATCAAATCTCTTAACGATTATTAGTTTCATCACTTCAAATCAAACTGGTTATTCATTTAAACCAATCAAAACGTTTAAGAGTTCTTGACAGATGCCCAGTTTCATTGCTTCAAATCAAGCTAAGCATTCTCTTTTATATCTTTTGATTGATCTTCATCCAATCAAGGTCAAAGTTAGTCTTCTTCAAAAAAATGGTTTCATCGATTCAAATCAAACTGTTATGGGTCTTCTTGCTAACATGTCTTTAAATCAATGCATTGATTGCACATCAAATCAAAGAGGGGAAAATTTAATGATCTAAAAGTGGTCACCTAAACCCTAGAACCCTAATCTCAATCTCATATCAAGAAACCCTAATCTTAATAATTATAAGTACTAAACCAAACATGTAATTCATCAATTTCAAGCTAATTTGACCTCAATCCTAGGTCCTAATTAATCATCGCACTTGATTAATTAATTAATTCCTAAAAATATAATATATTGGCAAATAAACCTTAAGTTAATTATTTAATTGATATTCTAATATATTAATTAAATAAAATTACTAAATTGTGAATAAAATTAAAAAAGGAATTAAATTAATTAATAAAAAAAAGTGCATTTAAAATCAATTAAATCTTTAAAAATCCATATGATGCCATCAACTAATTTTTGAATTGGAAATAAATATATTTTATTTAGTTAATTTATTATTATCTTTTCTCATTTTGGAAACAAATCTGTTAACTGAAAACTGGTTTTGGAAGTTTCCAAAATAACTGATCAGTCAGTTCAGTCAACTGACTCTTCTGTGTTAGGAATAAGGTGTCTCAACCTTGGATAATTCCTATTATTATTATTTGTTTTGTAAAATGTATTTCTTGAAAATAATGTAATTAAGTGTGAGTGTACATGTCTAGTTGGCATGTTGATGTGTCACTCCACTTGATGTGTCGGCATATTGAATTGTGTGTATGGAGATCAGGGATGAAACGGTTATGACAGATTCCTATGAAACGTAAGAGCTATTTCTAGAAGATTCAATGATGGGTGAAGACATGAAAGACATGTGGAAACTGATAAAGTTGAGTACTGTACACTCTTCTGCAATCGTGGGGTTCAAAAAAAATTTTGGGTTCCTATTTTCTCAGAGAATGGTAAAACCCTAATACGGCTATCTTTGGAAGTTGCCCTAAAAAGGAAAGCGCATGATATAAGCATTTTTTAGGGTTGTATACTGTGATAGAAAAAGAGTTTATTTTTGGTATGATCTCATGCTACAGGATTTGTCTTTGAGTTTCAATTGTCTCCTGAAAGAACTTGCATTGCAAGTGTGTTGTAACCGTTGTGTTGAAGATAATACATTATGCAGGTTTTGGAGTACTGGGGTTTTTTACTGAAAGGTTTTCCCCAGGGTAAATCATTGTGTCATTCTCTATTTTCTGTATGCATGGTATATGGCTGCAATATCATTGTTAAAGTAGTTAACAAATCTAAAATTGTAAGGATTTAAAAGAATTTGCACAATACTTTCCTTTAGAGATTAGTGTAGGAAGTTGTTTCCGTGCCTGAGTTTCTTTACAAGTGGTATCAGAGCCTGATAAAAATTTTATCCTAGTTGTTGGGTAGGGTTTTTGAGCTAATCTCAAGTTGAGTGGGAATTTTTTTTGCAGAGCATTCTAAATCTTATTTGCAGATTGAGATGGCAAGTTCCTCATATAGTATAATGCAGGTGGATAAATTTAATGGCACTAATTTCAAGTTTTGGAAACTCAAGATGGAAGACATGCTTGAAGACCATGATCTATGGGAGGCTTCTTCACTTGATGTGAGACCTACAATGATATCTCAAGTGGATTGGGAGATCAAGGATCAGAAGGCTAAGGGTCTCATCTGACTCTGTCTAGCAGATGTTGTTCTTCTCAATGTTCTTGATGAGACTACTGCAAATTCTTTGTGGAAATGACTTGGGTTTATGTATTAGGCCAAATCTCTGGTGAATAAGTTGTTCCTAAGAAAGAAGTTGTATTCTTTAAGAATGGAGGAAGGTGGATCTGTAACTGATCATGTCAATGCATTCAATTTATTGATTGCACATTTGGCATCATCCGGTGCCAAGATCGAGGAGGAGGATTGATGTATGACCCTGCTTTGTTCCTTGCTAGATTCGTGGGACCATCTTGTGATGGCTCTCAGAAGTACTTTAGTCACATTCCATATGGATGATGTGGTTTCTTCACTGCTATCTGAGGAGATGCGAAGAAAGACTTTAGATTCATCTAAGGAAGCCCTTACTATTCATGAGAGATCCAATGACAAAGGAAAGAAGAATGACAATAAGTCAAAGAAGGGCATATCCAAATCCCATGGGGGTTCTAAGACTCTTGGAAAGTCCAAGGTGAAATTTTGGAACTATGATAAATATGGGCACTTCCAGAGGGACTACAAAGAACCGAAGAAGAAGAAGAAAGGCTCAGATTCAGCTTCTAAAAAATCTCAAGAAGATGGAGATGCTTTTATTGCAGCTTTGGAAACCCATGCATCTGATGATGTGTGGTTGGTATAATAGGGTGCTTCTTGTCACATGACCTCTCATCAAAACTGGTTCTCAAAATATGAAGAGTTTGATGGTGGAAAGGTATACTTGGGTGATGATTCTCACCTAAAGATAGTTGGATGCGAAAGGGTCACTATCAGATTTCATGATGGATGAGTAAAGGGAATCAATAGAGTTATGTATATTTTAGGTTTGGCACAAAACCTATTATCTTTAAGTATTTTGAATGATGTAGGTGTGCAAGTTGTCTTTTCGAAAGATGGATGCAAGATGATGAGAGGTTTTATGGTGCTCGCTAAAGGTACTAGGAGAGGTACTTTGTTTCAGCATGATGCATGCATTGCTTAGTGCAATAGTTCTTCTATTTCAAAGAAGAGAGTGGCTATCACTTCATCCCCACCATCTAAATGAGAAATAAAGAATACTATGGAAATGGGTTCTGATGGCAGTGTAGTAAGTGTACCTAAGGGTGCAAACACTTTGGAAGGCAAGCTTCCTGTAGAAAGACAATATTGTGAAATATGAGATTTGGTCACATTGGTGAGAAGGGTCTTAGGACCTTGAAAACTAAAAATCTCATCAAGGGAATAAATGATTGTAATATTGAATTTGATTTCTGTGAACACTGTGTTTATGGTAAGCAAAATTGTGTTCAGTTCTACTCTAGTTCTCACAAGTCTTCTAGACTTTTGGATCTTATTCATTCTGATGTATTTGGTCCTGTAAAAGTTCCTTCTATCTCCAGTTCTATATATTTTCTATCTTTTATAGATGATTATAGTAGAAGGACTTGGATATATTTCCTGAAAAGTAAGACACAGGTTTTCATTCGATTCAAGGAATTTAAGGCTCTCGTGGAGAATCAGACTGGTAAAAGAATCAAGTGTGTGAGAACTGATAATGGTGGTGAGTTTTTTTCCATAGAGTTTGAATAGTTCTATAAAGAACAAGGAATCAAGAGACATAAGACAACTCCTTACACCCCGCAGAAAAATGGAGTTGGAGAGATAATGAACAGGACACTGATGGAGAAGGCTAGGAGTATGCTTAGTGGAGCTGGTTTATAACAAAGGTTTTGGGCTGAAGCTGTGGCCACTGCTTTCTATCTGGTTAAAAGATCTCCTACATCAGCTCTTTTTGGTAATACACCCATGGAGGTGTGGTCTAGTAAGAAGCCTTCAATTAGACATCTTTGTGTTTTTCATTGTGAAGCTTATGCACATATTCCAAAGGAGAAAAGATCTAAGTTGGAAAACAAAGTTGTCAAATGTATTTTCATTGGATATAGTGTTGGTGTGAAAGGATAAAATCTTTGGGATCTTGTGACTAGTAAGGTGTTGCATAGTAGAAATGTTATTTTCAGTGAAGTAACATCTTCTCCTATTGTGCTACAACCAGATGAAAAAGAAAAGGAAAAAGATATTGTTCAATTTCCTCCTACCCCTGAGAAGACTAAACAGAGAGACCATGTTGGGTCTAATGATGAGGAGAGCTCTAGCAGCTCTGATAGTTTAGAAGAAGAGGAAGAACAACCTCAACCTCAGCCCTTGAGGAGATCCATGAGAGAAAGAAAGCAACCAAAAAGGTTTGGTTATTCTATGTTAGATTCCAGTTGTGCTTTTGCTTTGATTACTAACAGTGATGAGCCTAGATCTATGAAAGAGGCTTTGGGCATGGAAGATGTAGGTTCCTGGATTGAGGCTATGGAAGATGAGATGGATTCATTGGAGAAAAACAAAACTTGGGACCTTGTACCTTTTCCTAAAGGGAGAAAATTAGTTGGCTGTAAATGGGTGTTCAAGAAGAAATTATGTGTAGATGGCAGTGTTGAAAGGTACAAAGCTAGATTGGTTACAAAGGGGTATTCACAGTGTTAGTAAATAGTTTTTCCTAAGATTTAACTTTGAATAGGGAAAATCCTTATAAACTAACTGTTTGAATTCCTGAAAAAAGATAAGGAATTCTCTGCTTGATATTGCTTTATGTTATGCAAGGTGCAGCTAACCTTTACTGAAAAGATAATCATTAAATCCTCTTTTGAGGGAAAATATTCCCAATGAGTATTTTACTAAAAATACTAAAAATCTTGAATCAATTAACTCATGAATATGAAAAGAATGTGTATACTGAAAAACCACTCAATTTTAATAACCAAAATCATCCACATGGTTGGATCTACTAAAACTGAGAAATAAATGAGTGATTTAATTTCCTCTCTCGTAACCTTTAAACTCCAAAGACAAATAAATTTCCAAATTGCAACAAGGAAAAGCTAAAACTTTTACAAGTGATTGATATACTCAAGAACATGAATCACTGCAAAGTAAACAATAGTATCTACTCCAGAAAGTCTAACATATAAGACTGTAGAATTTTATATTACATTATCACAACTTAAGATAATATGTTCAAGGTTTAAAGCATAGAATACTTAAAAAAAAGTAGTTGTGATTTTTTATCTATGGAGAGATGAACCCTTTTAGATGTCAACTATTACATTTTTATACTCATCAGGGCTGGATAATTGTATCCAAAATTACCCCGCCAGGAGTAAATAGTTTCTTAGTTAACATAACTGTGTTAACTAATTTACAATAAAGGAAAATAATAGAGAAAGAAAAAAGAAGAAAATATCTAACTAGCGGGCTCCATGTGTCACGAGGTGTTGTCCATGCCAGCCACAATTCTTTCAGCTTTCCAAGTTTCATAGGCAGCGGTAAATGCAGAGATAATTGATTGATGAGGTAAGCCAATGTAGGTGATTATTTGTTTCCAAACCTCCTTCTCTTTCTTCAGCTCTGTTATCTTTTCTTCATGAATTTCCAAGTGTTTCTGGTTAATTATCAACATAGCTTTAGTATGCACAACATTTGAAAAATCCTACCTTATGGGTGCCTTCGATTATTGAACTTCCAGTAACTTTTTTTGTATCTCCTTAATTACATCTTCAACAGGGGGCATGGAGTCACTATCTTCACCTAAGAAATGTTTGTAGAACCATTTTAAATATTCCTAGATTATTTCATCTACAACCTTGAGACCAGAAAAGACCTCCCCGATTTCTGCTACTCCTTGTACGAGCGCCTCATTTTTCCACTCTATGCAATCTTTAATTACATAGAGTGTTTTATCGTCTAAACCAGCCACAGGACATTCGGAGAGGAACCTCTATAGCCCAAATTCTTGTATTTCCTCAATCCATAACACTTCCTTTAACCAATAGTTTCTTTCTTTTTCATATCCTTCTATGTTTTCCTTGACCTTCTTGATAATGGCAGCGGATTCCTTCAGAACTCTGTTGTAAAGGTTTACCTATTTCACTGTTTCACCCAAGATGTATTGCAACCATTCCAACGTCTTCATAATAGATTTGCACTTCTGTAGGTTGTCAAGAAATTGTTGATTGGCTGAAGATGTGACATCAAAAATTATAGACATTTCATTTAGAGGCTTAGGTTCTGGATGGAGGATGGCATTGATGTACTGAGCCATGCTTTTCATTACCTCTTTCATGTCTTGTTTATCTCAGGCATCCTTCCACACTCTGTCTGCAATATTTTTGTTGGATGCTTCAAAGATTTTCATGTCTACAATCTGGCTTCCTTTCCTGAGATCTATTTTAGACACTTGATAGTCCTAAGGAGCAAGATCTTCATGCAGGCTATCTTGAGGAGGCTTAGCAATTTCTGCTGACCAATGACCAGTGTTTTTGTCAAAGTGAACTCTAGACTCTGTTCTGGCCTTTTTCACCTTCGAGGACTTCCCTAAACACTTGCTTACTAAGTCATCCATAGGCATTAAAAGCGGTACCATACTCCTCTTCATTTAAATAGAGGTCTCTAACCATTTAGGCATGGTAGGCTCTTTATCAGGTGTGGGAGAAGTATTTTTTAAAGTGAGGGCATTCATCTGCATATTTTCATCTTCAGCCACTTTTTTAGAATCTATCACGCTATCTACCATAGTAGGACTGGGAGTTTGCTCTGTTGTGGTTGTAGCCTTAGAGAGATCCAGATCAATAGTTAATTTATCTTTTCCTTTATCTTGTGCTACCCTTCTGCTTCTGGTATTTGAATGGGTGATCCTTCTGGTAATCACCACTTCTTTTTGAACTTGAAGTTGAATTTGCGGCATAGCTACTTCAACTTCAACTTTTGCAGATTCTGCAAAAGGATTACCAACACAAATATTAGGAGTAACATTTAGCCCTTGACCAGAATTCTTTTGTCTGATTTTCAAATGTTTTCTCAAGATACTACGGGTGGTTGAGTGAGTCATCTTTGTTTTCAACCAGTCTTCAGCTCTTTTTAAAACTTTCGATGTATGGGAGAGCAAGTCATCTTCTTCCCTTTTACTCCAATCAAGTTTAGTGATCGGTAGACCTTCAATATTTTTGACATAAAGAGGATCTACCACCTCTTCATTTTCATCCTCCTTTACTCTGCTGGTACTAAGGTTGACTTTGAACAACTGTATCTGACTCATAGTTAACCTTGACCACAACCTTCTTATTTCCAATTCATCTGAACAATTGGCCCAGTAGTCCTCCAGGTAAGGAACATGAATGAGTGAAACTGCATGTTTGATATTATCTTTAGCAAAACCCATATAAGTAAAATATTTCCTTGCAAAATAGGGCTTGAGGCATAAATTGGACAATAATATCTTTGTCAATGTAGCTTGCTTGAAACTAGGGCATCTATAGTGACCAATTTCAATAGGAAAGAGGAAAGTGGGTGAATTTTTGGTGGTTTCAGATGGATCCATTACATAGACAAGTTGCCTATAGATTTCAGACAAAATAATATTATCAAGACAATAACGTGGCAACCTAAAAGGCTCTCCAGTGAAGCCCCCAACTTTTAGGTATTTGAACATGGGAAATTGAGTATAAAAGAAACCATATATTTTAATGGCTTGCATGGATTCTTCAGACAGTCTAGAATTTTCATGACCTTGCAGTTCAAATACCAACCTCCCGAGAAACACATCATTTACCCTCTGAAACTCTTTGCAAGGCTCTCCAAACTGGAGGACTATGTAATACTGGTAGATGGTCATTTCATCCATGCAGGGCTCATGAGGAAGACCTTCCCATTCTTTAGACATAGCTAAAATGTAGACCAAAAAGGAAGACAAGTAAAATGAGCCAAAACTACTTACAGCTAGTAGACCTTTATGTAAACCCTCGGCTATTAAGTCGGCCCAGTCAATAAATTTCTCTCCTTCAACAATATTCTGGATGAAGAAATACATCTAATTCTCCCAGTGAAAGCCATGATCATTTCCTTTTACTCTGTTCCAAATCAGCACAATGTTGGCAATTTCTTCAATGAAATGCTCAATGGTTAACGACTTGGGAAACCTTGAGCCTCCAAGGGCCAGTTTTAGGAGCCATGTTTGAGCTACAATAGAGTCATAGATCTTCTTGTTGTCATTGTATAAGCGCTTGGCCTCATCAAATGTCCAAGGCTCATAAGGTTCTTTATGAGGAATTTGCAAGGCTGAACTCACACTAACCCTGTTTATTCTGGCTAACACTTCACATGTAGTCTTCTTGATACACCTGGTATTAGGGTCATAATGGTTTTCACATTTGATAACTAGCTCAGGGCATCCTATGGCTGATGGGAAAGTGGCGGCTTTGACTAACCCACTACTAGTTAGCTTTCAATATATGGGCCCTGGTTGAACATTTTTAATCCACTCTAACATCTCAGGTAAGCTTAAATTTACCAGAAAGGTATCTTGAATTTTGGGGAGAGAGCTTAATAAGCATGGTTTCTCTGGTTTTGGTAGCTTGGGCCTAAAGAGGGTCATGGCTTCTCGAAAAGAAAGGTTTACAGAAATAAAGAAAAACTGAAACACTTCTAACCAAAACTAGGTGCAAGAAAAATGATAGAGAAAATTGTATAATGCACTCACCATTTTCAGAAAATACAAGCACTCCAGTCCTTTTTCTTACTAGTTGATGCTTGGAATTCAAGAATGGCCAGATAAAAAATGATACTAGAAAAGGAAAGCATTTTAAGGAGTGATCACAAAAATCTTAGGATGGATATGGAGTGGGTTAAGGCATTAATACTAGGCATGTTGAATGTACTTGACAAGACTGCTTTTAGTTAATTCCCATCAAATCTGTGTACGGATTAACTTCCCATGTCGTCAGCAGATCTCTATTTTTTATTCCCCCAAAAATGATTGTGTTTGGCATGCATTTTCCTAGCTATCATATTTATTGCCTTTCACATCTTTAGAATTGACAGGAGATGGGACCCGTTCTTTTGTTTAGAAAAATGCACCCATTTCTTTGAATAAAACACCTACGAGAAAAGAAAGAAAACTTCGTCAAAAAACAAAGGGAGTTGACGTTGAAGTTGAAGTTATTCACTTGACTCAACTTTGACTTCAACTTCAACTTCGCACAAGTTGATTCAGACTAACGAGAAAAAACATTGACTGCATTAGGCAAAGAAAACTGGATTGAACTTGAAGTTGAAGTATAGTATAGGTTCAACTTCAGCTTCAAGTTGGCAGGTTAGGATTTAGTTGATTTCATTATTGTATTGAAAACATGGGGTAACAATTGGCCCCGACTGGGGAATGAGACTGTAAAGGATCAAATATGAACTTGAGATCTCTAGTTCTATAGACCAACTTTAAATTGACTTCAACTAAAAGGGACACAAAAATAGAGAAGACGCAACAAAGGACAAGCAAGGAACAAAGCAGGGAAAATGTGTATTTACAATGAAGGTAGCAAGGAAACTTAAAGCTAGAAAAGCTTAAGATCCTGTCCATTATAGGACAGAGGTAGATCATCACCATTAAAATATTTCAGCTTGAATGCATTGGAACCTAATTCCTGAAAAATGATAAATGGGCCCTTCCATAGACTTTCAAATTTGGTGTGTGCCCCTCTAGGTTCTCTTCTTTTGTCCCAAAGTAACACTTGATCTCCTCCCATAAATTTTTGAGGTCCTACTTTCTGATAAAAAATTCTCTTCACTCTTGCCTGATGTTATGTAATGTGATCCACTAACTCTCTTCTTTCCTCTTCAATCTTTTCAAGGTACAATATTTGCTTTTCAATAGAACTAGAAAACATCCCATCTTCTATTACCTTTTGCAAGTTCTTAGCGGCTAGCTCTAAAGGCAAGGAAAACTATGCCTCAACTCCATAAACTAGTTCGAAGGGGAGTCATGCCAATAGCCCTCTTGGGAGAGGTTCTATCAGCCCAAAGTGCTTCATATATCCGTTTATGCCAGTCCCTTCCTCTATCATCCACCAATTTTTTCATGATATTGATCAGATTTTTATTTGTGGATTCGGCCTATCCGTTGCCTTGGGGAAAATAATCAGAGGCATGTGATAAATAGACACCATGGTCATAGTAGAATAATTGAATTTCTTTAGATGAGAAATTATGAGCATTGTCAATTACTATCTTGATTGGCACCCTAAAGCGAGTCAAAATATTCTCTGTTAAGAATTTACACACTACTTGTGATGTCGTAGCTCTGACAGGAATTGCTTCAACCCATTTGGTGAAGTATTCCATAGCGGTGAGGATATGAGTGTGACCGGCACTATATTTTGGATTGATAGGGCCAATAAAGTCCAACCCCCACTGTTGGAAAGGTTCTTCTATAATCACTGGTTTCAGGGGAAGAGCAACCAGGTGTGGTTTGTCAGTAAATAGCTTGCACTTTTCACAATCACCTACCCATTTATAAGGAGATTTGAATATACCTAGCCAATAATAGCCACTCCTTAGGATTTTAAAGGCCGTTACAGTGGAAGAAAAATGTCATCCGCAAGATTCACTATGGAAGGTCTTGAGCAACTTCTCTTGTTGGTCTGTATCTACGCATCTGAGGAACATACCATCTAGACCTCTTTTGTATAGGATTTCATCGACAATCATGAACTTCTCTACCCTGAGCCAAATACTTCTCTGGTCTTTTCCTTTCAAGTGATCTAGACATTGCATGTAAGTCATAAAATATGCTATGTCTGAGAACCATTCATCTTTCAATCCAACTATCAAATAACTGGGATAGGCTTCTTCTTCTCTATTCTCTACCATTAGTCTACAGATTCCTTGACCTTGAACCAACTTAGAGGTTTTGATATCAATATCAAACTCTTGCACCTTTGATACCCATGTGGCTCGATTATTTATAGCTACATCTTGTTGTGTAAGGATGCTCTTGGCTGCTGCAGATGGAATGTAAACAACATAATGTGAATGAAGGATATAGTACCAGAATTGCTTCACAGCTTTTACAATAGTGAAGGCCTGTTTCTCATCTTGAGAATAGCGCAACTCATGTTTTTTGAGAGGAATACTCATAAAGGAGATAGGTACTTCCTCATTCTTTTCATATCTCTGAAGCAGGATGCTAGACATAGTATGCTCTGACGCATAACAATACATTACAAAATATTTCATAAAGTCTAGATGGAAGTGCTTTTGCAATAGCTTCTTTCACTTCTTCAAATGCTTTGACTGCCAAATCATCCCATTTAAATTTTTTCTTCTCACTTAACATTATGGCCATAGGTTTCATAGTTTCAGCGAAATCAGGCACAAATTTTCTAAGAAAGTTAATCTGACCAAAGAAAGATCTGATGTCATTACGGTTAACAGGAAGACATAGCTGCTAAATTTCTCTTACTCTTTCTGGGTCAGTCTTGATCCCTTCCTTGGAAACTATGTGTCCTAATAGCTTCCCTTCAGTCACACTAAAGATTGACTTTTTTGGGTTTAGTGAGATTCTGTGTTCTCGAAACATT
The DNA here is from genome assembly GCA_018584345.1 of Thuja plicata. Taxonomy (NCBI): domain Eukaryota; kingdom Viridiplantae; phylum Streptophyta; class Pinopsida; order Cupressales; family Cupressaceae; genus Thuja; species Thuja plicata. The sequence continues at coordinate 5,351,785 of MU226249.1, forward strand.
TGCAGTACTTCTCTTAGATCTTTTTGATGTTTTCTTTGCTTCTTGGAGAATACGGTCATATAGTCAAGATAGACTGTAATGATTTTATTTAGAATATGCCCAAAGGTTGACTTCATTGCCCGTTGGAAGGTTGCGCTGACATTTATTAACCCAAACAACATTCTCTGATAAGCGAAAGTACCCCAAGGAGTTGTGAATGTCATCTTATGTTGATCTTCTTCAGCAACTCCTATCTGATTATAGCTGGAGAATCCATCAAGAAATGACATCTTTTTTGAGCCGGCTACTATTTGGAGAATCTGGTCCATTATGGGTAGAGTGAAGTTATCCTTTAGGCTTGCCTGGTTTAGGTTTTTGAAGTCTACACAGATCCTTATCTCTCCACTTTTCTTCCTTACGGGTACTATGTTAGCTACCCATGTGGAGTGGTGTATTGGGAAAATTATGCGAGATTTTAGCATTTTATCAATTTCTTTAAATATTGCATCTGAAACCTTTGGGTTATAAGTCCTAAATTTTTTCCTAAAAGAAGAAATACCTGGCTTTAGAGTGATATCGTGTTTGAACTGGCCTCCCTTGAATGTTTTCAAGTCTTCATATGACCAGGTGAATACATCTATGTATTCTTTCAACAACTCAATGAATCATATTTTCTCACTTGTATCACAATAGGTTCCAAGATTCACCATCTTAGGATTTTCTTTATCTCCTAGGTTGACCTTCTCATAGCCACCACTTTCAACCTCTTTGGGAAATGAAGTTTGAGTTGAGAAAGCATCTCATCTGTCGAAGAGATTCTCAAGTTCAACTAGGCGTTTAGGTATCACATTACCTTTTAGTTTCATTATTCCTTCTATCTCCTCACCAACTGTGTCAAGACAAAACTTCCTACATTCTGACTTAGAGCCTTCAAAATAATTAGTGGCAAAATTCTCCATACTTTGTAAGAAAGCATTAATGTGAGCGTCATCTTTGAATACTTTCCATGAGTTATTATTGTCAAGGATGCTTGGCCTATGGATAATCTCAACAGTATATTTATCAGTAATAAAGTCAGGATGAGGAATTAGAAAAGAAGCTGACACGGCCAAGGAATCTACTCTAGCGTTTAGCTCTCTAGGTATTTCTTTGATAGAAAAAGATTCAAACCCTTCAAGTTCATCCCATACTCAATTTATATAGTGCCTTAGTCTTTCATTTTTCACCAAGAACAACATCTTGACTTGTTTTACTATTAAATTAGCATCTCCTTTCACTCTTAGCAATTGATATCCTTCTTTTTTGCCTCTTCCAACCCTAGAAGCAAGGCTTCATATTCCACTGTATTGTTTGTATTTTCAAAAGCCAACTTAAAAGAAGAAGGGAAAGTCTGACCTGAAGGGGAAATCAACACTATGTCATCTCCTGAACCACTCAAGCATAAGCTTCCATTGAACTCTAACACCCAAGGTGTATCTGCATCTTCTAACTGCATACCTGCTTCTACTAAGGAGCATGCCATAGCTAGCAAGGATATCTGCTACAAGGATGGTAAGCATTATTCTCTTCTCAGGGAAATCCATTAAAGAGAGTTGAGCGTCTTTGATTTGAACTATTAGGGGTACCTGCTTTGAATCCATTGAAAATCACTTGCCAAAATTCTGGGTTAAAGGGAGGTCAAGGGCTTTAGCTACTATAGCTGGCATTATATTATTTGATGCCCCAGAGTTGATGATGCAATTTCTTAATTTGAAGCCATGGAGAAAAAGGGATACATAGAAGGGATCAGGTTTTTCTTTATAGTATGTTGTTGGGTTTACCTTGTCAGGCTTAATCTATTCTTCATGATAATTTGGCTTCTTGGTTTGGGTTTCTTCGCTAGAAGAAACTCTATTTCTCTGCTTAGTAGATACATTAGGTGAGGTTTGATGGACATATTCAACTAATTTATTGAGCTCATTAGGATTCATTCTCAAGTATTCAATAGGAGATATTTGTATTCTAGATGTTTTGCAAAATTCAACTATATCAAATGATGAGTCAAGATCAGACATTTTTAAAATTTGGGTTGGAGAAGACTGAGCCTGTGATGACTTACTCTTGCCTTTGCTTCTAGATTTGGAATCCTTTTCCTGAGTGGGCAATGCAGTATTTTTGAATTGAGAATCTGCTTTGGCTCCCTTCTATCCTTTAGTTAGCATTGAACATGAAGATTCTTCCAAAGTTGAAAGAATGTCACTGCCTCTATCTTAGTCAGATTCACCATAGCTTGTCCTCAAAATGCTTGATTAAAGATGATGATATTTCCTCCTATCTTTTCTTTGTATATCATCCTCTTTCCCTTTTGCATCATCATTTCATCATGTCATCTCCTGATTTCGTTTCATGATCAAATGAAGGAAAAAAGAGAGTGTTTATATAGAGATCTCAACATAGGCCTCCTAGGACAATGCAAGGGACCCAAATTAAAATATTACCTTGAATCATGGTCCAATCACCATCACCAACTAAGGAGGGAACATATTAATTCAAATATCAGAGAAAACACTTCCGCATCCAAACCCGGGGACCTATTTTAAATTCCACACCCCGATAAGCTCCAGATTTGAAAGAGGGGACCAACACCTAATAGAGGTCTATGTCAACCTCACCCTTGACCTAGGTCAAGGTCAACTTTGAAACTAACCTAGGTCAAGGTTGACCTTGACCCTGACCTGAGGTTTCAGGTAGGTCACCAAAAAGTTGCTGAGAGGTTCCCAAGTCAGCCGGGGACCTAGGAAGGTGGGGGTATGTACCATAATGTTAAGAAGGCCTAGAGGTATAGAGAGAGAATAGAATGAGGTCTAGGAGGACCAATACATAGTTCCTACCTAGAGAAAAGATCCATGGAGAGAAAAATCTAGGAGGATCCACAAGATCCTAACCCTAATTTCACCTACACATGTATAATCAAGCACAGATGAAAATCTAATATGAAAACCTACAAAATGAGGGTGCTAAGCCTATCAAAATGGAAGTTCTTCCATTTTAAGATGATAAATTTAGCCCCCACTTTATCTTAGATATGATACTACATGAATATGCAAGCTAAAGTAAGAAAACATCATAAAGTATAAAAAGGATATAGCCAAGTCCTCAATGCAAAGATCCTACAAGAAACCATTAGTATCTACAACTTGCAGCACATGAGGTTAATTAAAATCCAAAGAGAACCTAAGTCTTACTATGATGATCTTGAGAAGTATATAGAGCCCCTTATTCCCCCATGATTTGGCTTACTAATTCACGGAAGGTGAAATAGGGTGATAAGGTGATTTTTATACACTAAATATACAATTTGTTAAAAAAGTCCTTTCCTAAATTATTTATAATGGTCCTCAACCTTCCTAAAATAATTTAAGAGGTTAGGTATCTAAATCACAATTCCAACGCCTCTGATGGAACTTAAAATGGAGCTACCAACTCAAGTTATGATGAAAAAAATAGATGTCTATCTAAATGCATATAAAGGGAAAATTTGAATTTAACCTAAATAACTTCAAATGAAACCCTAGTAAAACCCTAATTTACTGCCTATAAATAAGAGAAAGAGACACTTACCACCTCATTCTTACCATTTTTAGAGTTTGGAAAAGGAGATAGGATGCCGAAGAGAGAGGAGTTTCGAGCAAGCCGCATGGAGGTTCTGAGGGAGCACCTAGCCAGCAGACAACTACTGCCCGAGGTAAGTTCTTGTTTCTAGTGCCTGTGATTGAAAATTTCATTTTTTTATAGGGAAGGTTGACCCTAACCCAATAAGGTTGACCTTGACCCAGTAAGGTCAACCTTGACCCATTAAGGTTGACCTTGACTGGGGAGGTTCTATCCTTCTTGGGGGGCAGGTTGACCCTGACCCATAAAGGTCGACACTGACCCATAAAAGATGACCTTGACCCAAAAAGGTAAACCTTCACCAAGTCAGGTGGGTAAAGAAGATGTTTTATGTAGAAGTACTGATATGATTCATGTTTGTGCTCACAGGATCTAGTCCATCTTTGAGAGCATCCCTTTGGAGAGTGACTACTATCTGTCAGAGGGAGTGTCTTCAAGCTATATCAGGAGGAGATATAGTTATTGAGAGATGTGGGATTGTACTGGGTAGAATTCCTACCCCAGCTGAGGTTCCATTAGTCCATGATCAGCCATGATAGAGAGATGTGATGAGGATACATGTTCTTTCCATCTTCCGTCAGGAGAGATCACAGTCACGCTGGAGGATGTGTACAGGATCCTACGACTTTCAGTCTGAGGTGATCCTATCAGACTGAGAGTACCATAGGGTCTGCCTGAGGTTTTTGAAGATATGGAGTATTGTTTGGGATAGGTACCATAGTTGAGGACCCAATCAGATCAGATATCTCTAGCATCCATACTAGTAGGTTTGACACCTTTGGTATGGAGAGTGATGCTATGTATACTTTCTTTGGTTGTAGTTCCCAACACAAAGGGTATAGTATTTTTAGCACCATTCACCCATCTCATACGCAGGATGGAGAGTGACAGGGTCACTATCTCATGGGGCCACAACATGTTGGCTCATCTTTATCATGAGCTGAGTCAATTAGTGAGATACCAGTGGGAGAGTCTTACGGTGTGCACCTTGCTACAGGTTTGGATGTTTGAGCATTACACATGTACATGACCATAGGGTACTCCTATGATGATAGATACAAGCACACTGAGATCCTTTGCATATCTGCTAGCAGATGTCTGGCAGCATGGAAATATCCTCTTTTGGAGGGTATACTTTGACTGTATACCAGGTATAGATGTGATATGGAGACCTTATTGTGAGATGATAGAGTGGCCAGATACCCGACATTAGTTGAGACACTCACAATAGTTTAAGCTTCTAGAAGGTCCTAAAAATCATGTCATGATGCTATATTACTATGATAGGGTGATGAGACAGTTTGGTTTGATACAGGGGGTCCCTCATACAGTACCTCAGTATGCATATCTAACGAGATACTATCATAGACCCGGCGCCATACATCGACTGAAAGTAGCTGATATTTTGGATAGTGAGACAAATGAGAACAAGGATATAGAGGTAGCCCCTAAGCTATCCTATGGAGGTGTTAGCAAAGAGTATATCAGATACTGGAGTTTACAGGGGACCCATCCTATCTCCCCCAATGACTACCCCACAGGTGATCCAGGTCCTTCAGAGAGGAACCACCAAGGAGATGACATACCAGTAGGAGAGGAGGAGGATCATAGAGATGAGAAGGAGCCTCCCTTTGGGGGAGATCCTATGGAGGAGGAGAGAGCAGAGGAAAGAGTGGCGGAGATGCCCCTAGGCCATAGTATAGGGACTGGTGATCAGCAAGTCTATGTTACTCCCTTGAGATCATAGCGAACTCCTCGAGTGCACATAGAGACACCACCATGAAGGCCTAGATAGAGTGAGTGAGGAGAGATTATACATTCCATGCCCCCACCATCTAGATCCTTTAGTGATACCCAGGTATGATACAGCTTTAGAATGTTTTGAATAAATATTTTGTTTAGAAGAAGACATTAAATAAGTTTTACTTTTGAATTTTTCAATGAGCGTAGCGAAGTGGAGGAGTTTTGTATCCAAAGTTTTGTAGGATACATGTATATCCTATTGACTACTAGCTAGCGAGAGAGAGTCCCTTATAGGACAAAGGGATCCCAGAAGACATGCATATATCTTCCTATGTGTACATTGAGAGTTGAGGTTATGCAAGGAGAGAGAAGAGAAACTAATGGCTGATATGCAAAGAGCCCAAGAGTGGATCCAAGAGATGAGCATATCAAGGAGTCACACATGGACTACTGTTCTAAGATCCTCAGCCTCATACCATAGATCTAAGAGAACTGGGAGCCACTGACCTTTAGAGCATCGAGATAGAGATTGATAGATATGGCACTTTGTGCCACATATGTACCAAACTCAAAAAAGTTTATTATGAAGAAAACTTTGTTTTTGGAACAATTAGTTCTATGGTTGATTACTTTTTACTTTCATCAATGCACAAAACTTAAAAAGAAAGAGGAAAGGAAAATATTTATGAAATGCATTCTAAGTTACATAACTTATAAAATAATTATTCTATAAGGAACACATACACACATAAAGAAAGAAATGATGATTTAGGGATAATAATGTTTGAGATGCATGATATTAATAGGTTCCTTAAGAGGAACACCATTCATATCAGAAATTTTATAAGCACCTGAAGTAAAATCCTTAATTACCACAAAGGGTCCAACCCAATTTGGACTAAATTTGCATTTCTCACTAGGTAAAGCATTCACATTTCTTTGGCTCTCATATAAGACTAAATCACCTACCAAGAATGACCGTTCAATCACTTTGTGATTATATTGTTTTTGGAGTGATTTATGATAGGCCTCAATGTGTTCCAAAGCATTTATTTTTTGTTCATCTAACATTTCTAATTCTTGTAATCATTGTTCCCAGAAAGTATCTTTGTCAATGATCCCATGAAATGAAACACGCAAGGATGTTATTTCTAATTCCAAAGGCATGATAGCATCAGTCCCATAAACAATATTATAAGGTGAAGTGCCAGTGGTCATACGAAAACTATTCCTATAAGCCCACAAGGCATAAGTAAGTTGTGTATGCCAATCTTTCGCATGTTTGTTGACTATTTTCTTTAATATTTGTTCAATAACCTTATTCAATGCTTCACCTTGACCATTAGATTGGGGGTAGTGGGGAGTATAAAATCTATGTTGTATACAATATTTCTCCATGAATTTTGTGACTTCTTTGTTCTTAAAAGATGTACCATTATCTAAAACTATTGTTGAAGGAATACCAAATCGTGCTATAATATGGTTAAGGATGAAATCACAGATAACATCTGCAGTAGTAGAATGAAGAGGGATAGCTTCTACCTATTTCATAAAGTAATCCATAGCCGTGAGAATGTATGTATGTCCTTGACAAGAAGCCAGTGAGATTTTTCCAATAAGGTCAAAACCCCAAATGCTAAAAGGCCACGAAGCAACTTGATTACGAAGCTCAAAAGTAGGAGCATGAATTAGATTACCATGTTGTTGACACTGAGGACACTTTTTGACAAATGTAAAGGAATCTTGTTCCATTTTTTTCCAGTAGTATCCCATTCTGAGGAGTTTATTAACTAAATATTTCCCACCAAAATGTCCTCCACAAGAACCAGAGTGAGCTTCTGCTAAAGCTATAGGTACTTCAGTTCTGTTAAGACATCTTAATAGTAAACCATTGTAAGAATATTTGTAAAGCATTTTCCCTAAAATGATATAGTGGGCTACAAGATTCCTAATACGATTACGTGTGTTCCTTGTTGCCGATTCTGGAAAAGTATTCTCATTCAGAAAATGAAAGATATGTGAATACCATTCGTCTAAATGCAAAATACAACAATCAATAGTAACCTTATCAAAATTTGTAGGGAATTTAAGAGTGTGTATACTGAATTGAAATTCCTCATTGTTATTCTCAAGACAAACTAAAGAAACCGCGCTTGCCATGGCATCTGCATGTTGATTATCTTTCCTAGGTAAAGTTTGAATTGTGTAAGAAGAGAATTGTGAAAGAATATCCAAAGCCAAATCTTGATATTGTGCCATCTTATCATTCTTAGTTTGATAACCTCCTTTTATTTTTTCCACAATCAATTGTGAATCCCCATAAATTTCTAATTTTTAAATATGAAGAGATGAAGCTACCCATAAACCAGCTATAAGAGCTTCATACTCTGCAATGTTTTTAGTACAAGGAAAAGTTAATTTATATGATATAGGGATCAGTTTCTTCATAGGAGGGATCAAGATAATGCCCACCCCAGAACCCATCTTGCATCTAGAGCCATAAAAATATAACTCCCAAGTATCATCTTGTTTGATTGCAAATATATGATCATCGGGGAATTCTACTGAGGTAACAGTTGTATTAGAATGAGGACAAGGAGCTTCAGCTAAATAATCAGTTAAAGCTTGTCCTTTAATTGAATTTTGAAGGATGAAATTGAGATCAAGTCCTATGAGCAACATCACCCATTTTTCTAATCAACCGGAGAGATCGATTTTTGAGAAAATGTGTTTTAAAGGATCAAATTTAACAATCACATTGACTTCAACATTGAGTAAATAATGCCAGATTTTTTGACAAGAATAAACTAAAGCCAAGAATTGTCATTCTAGTTGAGAATATCATGTTTCATAATCCAACAAGGTCCAACTAATATAGTATACCAGTCTTTCCTTTCTGTCACTATCATGTTGAGCCAACAATGCACTCACAACATTGGAAGTGGCAGAAGTATATAGATAAAAGGGTTTATTGAATTGAGCAAGTTGTAGGATAGGAGGATTAGAAAGATATTCTTTAAATTTCTCAAAAGACTTCTTGCATTCCTGGTTCCAAGAAAAAGTAGTATCTTTTCTGAGTAAAGAAGTAAAAGGAACAGTCCTATTGGCTAGGTTAGAAACAAAGCGACGAATAGATTGTATTTTACCTTGTAAACTGCACAATTGAGAAATATTCTTAGGAGGAGGCATGTTAACAATAGCATCAATCTTCTCAGTATCAACTTCTATGCCTCGCTTAGAGATAATAAATCCTAATAATTTTCCAGAATCAACTCCAAAAGCACATTTCTTAGGATTTAACCTCATCTTGTAATTCCTCATTCTTTCAAATATTTGTCATCAAATGAACACATGATCTTCTCTTTGTATAGACTCTGCCAAGATATCATCCACATAATCTTCCAAAATCTTATGAATGTAATCATGAAAAATCAAAGTCATGGCACGTTGATAAGTAGCTCTCGCATTTCTTAATCCAAAAGGCATCATGACCCAACAGAATGTCCCCCAAGGTGTAATAAATGTGGTTTTAAGTTGATCCTCAACAGGAATAAAGATTTGATTATAACCCAAAAATACATCCATAAAAGACAATAATGCATGACCTGCTGTTGAATCCACAATCATGTTAATATTAGGTAGCGGGAAGTCATCTTTTAAGGATGCTTTATTTAGGTCTCAAAAATTAGTGCACATTCTTATTTTATTTCCTCCCTTAGAAATAGCCACAATATTGGAAATCCATTCAGAATAATCAATAGAGCAGATGAATCCGGCATCTAGTAATTTTTCAATTTTAGCTTTTACTAGTAAAGCGATGCTAGGATTCATCTTGTGAATCTTCTATTTCATAGGTTTAACATTGGGTTTAAGGACAATATAATGAGTGACAATTTTGGGTTCTATACCTGGCATATCCAAATATGTCCATGCAAAGATATCTTTATATTCAAGCAAGAGAAAAACCAATTGATCATGTTCATCTTGACTCAAACACTTCCCAATTTTGATTTTCCTTTCAACATCATTCTTGTCCACTTGAATGTTAATGGTCTGAGGTATTAATAAATTAATTTGTATGGGAGAATCTATTGGCAAAGGGGAAATATTTGATTCATCATGTTCTCTGAAATAGACTTCACTATTCAGGCAATACGGCTTCCTCCTTTTATGATGAAATGTAGGTAGATCTTAATAAGATCCTAAAAAATCAGCGAGGGCTTCATCCTCAGGAAAGATGTCCAACCTAGGCTTTTGATCCATGTCAAGGAGAAGTGGATTAACCAATTTCAAATGTCCACCATAAATATGATTAAAATTAAGAGGAAAAGTTGATGGTTGCTTATAAGGATTGAATCCTAACCCATAAGTATAATCACAACCTTCGTTATCTAAGGGTACTTGTATACCTTGTTCATACTTACCACAACCTTTCCCATTAAATCCTGATTTCTTAAGTAAATGATAACCAAAACCATACATGTCGGCCATATTAGATTGAGTTAAAGGAGAGACATATATCAAAATGTCATAGCAATCTATTTTTATTGTCTTGATTGTTTCATCATGAGAAGTAGCAACAAAGTTACTTTTTAACTCCTCAGAAAGTGGAGAAGGAATAAAAACTTGTTTTTCAAACTTAGTTTGTTCTTTCGTCAATTCCAAATCTGATACTTTATATTCTCCTATAAAATTAGGATTAAAATCCAATGTTCCCCAATCATCTTCCTTCAGGGAAGAAGATGGAATCTCATTTTGTTTAACCTCAGGTGGTTGTTCAGGTTGTTTAACTAGTTGTATAGGCTCGACAATCTTAGCATATTCTACATTCAGGAAAGGATTTGGTGCATCATCTACATGTAGTGTGTACATTATATTGTTATTGTAAACTATAAAATATGGTGTTTTACCAAAATTTTACCAAAATGTAAGATATAAAATGGATGATGTTGTATGTATGTAAAGTGATTGAAAAGGGGTAAGGAGATTGTTTATTAATTGTTGTTTGATTTTCTTAGAATGTATTGAGTTCCTTAACCCTAATTTACATTTAATTGAATTGTATTGATTGTGTATTGAAATTGTGATTAAGGAGAAGATAAGATGCTCTTTTTCTATCCTCAAATGCACAAATGGAAGATCCAAGTTGATCAACCCAAAAGAAGGGCTAATGCACAAATGAATCAACTATTTGGAAAAGAGAACAAAGAAGGGGATCTTAAATTATGTTAATTGATTAAATGAATATGTTTGATTACAGTAATTGAAAATGATAGGAAGAAGAACTAACCTTATAAAATTGTAGATCAAAGAATGTTGTTTTCTAAAGTCTATAGACTATTTTTGGAAAATCTGACAGTTGATCCCAAACCAGAATGCAGAGACGAACAAAACCCAGAAATATTTTTCTGTTTTGATGTCATCTTATGAAAAAGGTTGACCTTGACCCAAAAATGTCAACTGTGACCCAATAATGTCGACCCTAACCTACACAAGTTTGACAAAAAATATGTTCGCCAAAAAGGGTATCCAAATCTGGTCTCAAATCTGCAATCTTGAACCTATACCTGCAAGAAAAAGAGGATTGTTTGTTGTGGGGGAGGGGTTTGCCTTAGTCAAACCCCAGTTTTGGAATTAACCTCAAATATATGTAATTGAAATTGTATAAATAGACAAAGTAAATGCATAAATTCACCTTGCTTAAAAAAAGTCCTTGTGGAAGATTCGAATCCTTCAATCCACAAGTATGCTTCAAAATATGGAATGTAGAAAGGTAGGTTGTCTTTAATCTCTTGCTTGTAGATCTCCAACACCAAGTCTTGAATGGGTTCTTGAATTTGGAATAGGCTTAGAAGAAGGTGGATGGAGAGATCACCTACTTGAATGGATGAATTCTTGCTTAAATCTTCACTTGATAATGCTCTTTAATTGCTCAAAGATGCTTTGGCTTCAATAGAGGACTTAGATTTCACTTGATGATGGTTAGAGAAAATGAGAGGAGAAAGCTCCCTTTTATATGAAACTAGGGCACAATCTTCTAAGGAGGCCGACATAGGATAATTAAATTCCCATTAAAGCCTTTACCCCTAGGAGAGGACCTATATTAAATATAATTTAGGAATCGATGCCTTGAAACCCAAAACAACCGACCCAGAAGCAGGAAAACACTTTTGCAAAGACTGACATTCGAAAAGTGTGAGACCCCAAGATTTGAACCCTGGGTCAAGTTCAAGGTTGACCTTTCCTAGGTTAGGTTCAATTTCAACCCTGACCTAGGTCAGGGTCAAGGTTGACATAGACCTAAAAGGTCGACCCTGACCCTGAAGCCCAAAATCACCAGTCTGCAGTCCAGAATGCAAAAATTATGCTAAACAGGAGTGGAAAGAAGGAAAAAATAGGGAGGAAGCCATGTCAAGACCAGGAACCCATTCAAGGCACTTTTCATGACCCCAAACCACTCACTCAAAAGTCTAAACAACTCTACAATGGAAGTGCTTCCATTTTCCGACTATACATTTAGCCCCCACTTTAGCAAGAGTATGAGCTCAACACAAACTCTTGGTAAAGGAGAACATAAAGAACAAACAATCATATTGGAACCAAAAAGGGATAAAGAAACCCTCAAGCCCCCAAGGGACTTAATTCTTTATTAATCCTAAGATCATGATAAGAGAGACATCACTTAGTTAAGGAGAGAGAGAAAGGGTGTGATTATCTTTCCCAAGGAGAACTTATGTCTCATTGTGAACCACACAAAAAGCGTAACTGGAAATATGGAGTTGAACTGCCTAGTGAATATGGCTACTCACTAGTCAACCCATCAGGGAGATCCTTTCTTAAAGGGATCAAAACATTGTAAATTGAAAACTGGCAGGATCAAGAGATCCATGTAAATTTAAACTGGAGGGATCAAGAGATCCTAGAAAGTAAAAATGACCATGCTTTAAGGATTAGTTTATTTTAATCCATAAAGGGAAAATTTTTAAATCTTTGAAAGCTATTTTGAACATGCGTGTATGCAAAAAGTGAGTAGAGTGTATGCCCCCATTTTAAATTCATTTCTAACACTTTAACTGGAGCAATTATTTTAATGGAAACATCAACAACTCTACAAATTACGTTTCCACTGCGAGATGCCCCCAAAGAAAGACAAATCAAGGGAAATAAAACATAAACACACATAAGAAAACAACATGGATCTACCTAATGTGGGGTCAGTATGAGCATAAGATAACATGTACATAGAAATATGATATTATTGCAAATGAATTGACATCATTCCCCAAAGAAATTAGAACTACAATCACAAAGGAGGAAAGAAACTTAAGAATTACGAAGAGGTATCTTTTCGGACCACAACCTGGAGACCAAAAAGAATTAGTGCTACCATGTTGCAGATCCAAGAAGATTGTACAAGGAAAATAGTTACAAATAATAGCACAATTACAACATAACATGAAACAACATATATAGAAGAATATAGATACATATAGAAGAATTGAACAATAGATTTGATTCCTTTATCACCTTGCACCAACAGTGTAACAAGGGTCGTACGAAAGAATCTAACAAACATTTAGAAAAATATTACGGGGGAAGCACAATACAACATATAAACACAAAAAGGGCTACCATAAAGGGTGAGCTAATCAAGCATGTTGTCAACCCTCCCCATCTTGGTTTATGTTATTAATGGAAGGTTGGTAACTCGCAAGAGGGACTATATCCAATATAGTAGGAATGATAGCCAGTTCCAAACAAGGATCCTCTTGAGAATCACAATGCTCATTACTAGGTGTAATTGTTAATTGAGTTGAAAGAACATGAGGTAAATCATTATCAAAATCAATGGTCTCATATTCATCATTGAGATCAATAGGATCATCGAGAGTGTCCTCCTCATCGAGGTTGATTGAAATGGGATCCAAGGTGTGAATAGGATCATCATACTCATTCATCTTAACATCATGAATATTAACATCCAATGCATCAGGCATAGGTTGATCAAAGGTAGGTAATGAGTTTCGTATCATAGAAGCACGGGCTCTAGCATTAGCTCTACGCTTCTTATGACATTCATTAGCAAATTTGTTACGTTTAACTTTGTTTGTCACATGTTGAGAACTAGGAGGAATGACAATAGGTTCCTTCACAGGTTCTATAGGAGGATTATCAATAGGTTGTAATGGAAGAGTAGAAGTTTGATAAATTTTGTTAGCAGCAATGAATAAAGGAGGTATTGCAGGAGTAGGCAAAAGACCATGGTTGGAATCAATCTGAGGCATACTTAACTCAGAAATTTTGCGATGTTTGTAAGCTTGATATGAGTGAAAGAGATGATCAGGGTGAGGGGGACATGAGTTAGGTAATGAAGGCCAAAAGAAATCAAGAGTAGCACAATCTCTAGGCCTAGAAGTGTAATGCCCCGCCAGGGAACCCAAGAGAGATTAACCTAAACATGTCACTATGTGTGCTGAATAAATTTTTTTTTTTAAGTTAACATAAAGAAACATACAATCATGCGGAAGTGATTACCATTTATACACATGTCTTACACTCACATAGATTACACGACTCAAGGGTTCCATGATGTTGAATTACTTAAAGAAAAACACAACTAACATAATAACAAAAGATTCCATCTGATTAATCATAT